>JANSTT010022881.1:0-41146 GCA_026745375.1 Platyura marginata | reverse complement strand
TATGAAAAAAGATATATAATCATTCATATATCATCTTGTATTCATAGTTAAAATCGATTTTAAATGATTTTAACTCAAAATAGGCCGGTTAGTGTATTTTTTTTTTCAAACAATAAATTCAAAAATTCAAGTAGTGTGCTTTTTTTAAAACGTTAAATTTGAAAATTCAGTTGGGAACAAATTTCAGTTGGCACCAAAAGATTTAAAAAACTTTCCAAATTTAGAAGCAATTAAAGAAAAACTGAATGTTAATTTAATATCATTTGATGACTATATTGCAGAAATTGAAAAAATTATCAATGAGTTTGAACATAGTTTTCTAGATATCAAAAAATTAGATCAAAAAAGGTCTGATCAGAAATTACCTTTGGTAAACCAAAAAATAAGGGTAACTATAACATAAATTGCAAATTTGCAATATTTTTTTGACAGAAGCAAAAAAATTATTATTTAAATAAAATAGTTCACCGATGGGTGATGTAGTGTATAAAAAGCCCTTCTCTAAAAACTTCCTTGAAGGAAGTTATTTTGTTTATTTTTGTGAAAAATGAAAAAAAAAAAGAAAAAGAAAGAAAAGTTTGAAGATGGTTTCATACACGAATCTGGGTTTTCACCGGCGGTGTTTTAAAAAAAAAAATTTTTTTTAGATTGGTGACTGCCACTGACGCTTGCCAGTTGGTGTCATTGAAGGTTTACAAATAGACTTGGGAAGATTATGTCAAACTGATGCCTAAGTTGTATGTTTTTACATGAACTGATTGAAAGTATCTGCATTTTCTTTCCCTGTTAAGATTAAATAATACATGCTGGCTTTGTTGGTTTATACCAGGCCAAATAATTCTCTACTACTACTACTAAATAGTTCACCGAAGAGGAATCAATTTGCCTTCTAAACATAATATTTTCTACAGAAATAATAATTGAGGATATTTTCCATTTTTATTTATTAAAATAAAAGAAAACGGAATTTCTCAAAATAAATAGAAAGAAATATGACATTTGACAGCTACCATTACCCGTGTACAATTTCTCATGTAAACGCGCTACAGTAAATTACCCCTAAAGGTAGATTACCGCCAGTAATAGGACTGTAATGGGACTTTGGTTTGCGTAATAACCTTTCCCCCCTCCTCCGCATTTGGGCTGGGTTTCGCGGCTTGGTTGGCACACAGCTCGTAGTGTTTCACTTCGGGAAAATATTTTGAAACAGTAAGCAGCAAATGAGTTGCTTCCTTAAAAACGTTTTTTAATTAATTGTTATTGGTTGTTTACTTATTACTTTCATAATATCGAAACTCCGATAATTAAAACGAAAAAATAAAGTAAAACCTACGTGAGAAAGCGAAAAAATGTTTCAAGTCAGTGGTTTAAAAATGAAGTGTTTAATTTGTGATAAAGAATTGCAAACGAGAAAAGACAACGCTGAGAAACATTTTAGTGTATTCCATTTAGAAATACACTTTCTACCGAAGAAAAAAAAGTGAAATACGATAAATTAATAGAATCAGCAATAATTGTTGAATTAGTCAATTTAAAAATATCGTATATAGTTCGTCACGATATCGGACAAAGGCAAAAGAACTATAATGAAGGTGCGAATTTTAAAAATTTTTTTGTGACAACATTGGATTGACACGGACCGTAACGAAAAGCATTTGCGGAATACGCTAAAAGTTACTATCTAGGCAGACGATTACTTGGCGTATTAATAATATTTCAAACTACCTACTATTTGTTGCAAAAAGTAAAAAAAAGAATTGAGGGTGGATAATTTTTTTTCAATTGCTTTGAATGAATCGACAGATATTACAGACATTAGCCAACTAATGATTTTTGTGAAAAATGTGAGTAACAATTTCGAAGTGAATGAGGATTTGCCTTTCTGCTGCCCTCTATATGGCGCAACAAAAGGAATAGACATATTTAATGCAGTAAACATATTGTTCGCAAACCCTAACTTATCGTTTGAAAAGATGATTTCGGTTTGCACCAATGAAGCTCGCTGTGATGATCGGTGAAAAAAATGGACTAATTGGAAATTTAAGAAATACGGGAATTTAAGTCATTTCTTTGTGCCATTCATCAATTCAACTTATGCGCGAAACAAGTGGGATTGGATGAGACATTAACGGCCAATTTCTTCACCGAGTACTAAAGTGGGCTTAATACTTGGTCTAGCTAGTCCAGGTACTATCTCTAATATTCGATACCAACAAAAAGTTAGTACTTGTGCATTTCTTCACATCTCCCAGAGCTAAATTAAGCAACCCGTACCAACGATAAATCTGGTCTAATACCGATTTTGTAAAATACCGAAACAAGGAAAACGTGATAACATGCCAATAAAAAAGTCTCGCTGCCCCAATTGGAGCCAGCAAGACACAGACATATTGTGTAACCAATTGGAGAACGTATAGAAACGTTTGTTTCGACAACCGAAAACGCCGAAAAAATCCACATTGTCCCACGTATTCATTGTATTTCGTTGTGGCATATGATAGATGCGGCGGTTAAATCGACGGTCTCCCATTCCTACATCGTTCTCGACGTCTTCGAAATCGGCAAATAAATTATCGTCCCCAAAAATCAAATCCATTTTTTAATTATACAAATCGCGTACTAACTAGATGCGGTGAAGAAATCAAATTGGCTTAATCTAGGTATTAACGTCGCTAGACTGTCGAGGGTCCAGCTAATACCGAGTACTAGCTAATACTCGGTACCAAAGTCGGTAGATTAGCGCGTTAATACCCTTCATAATCAGGGAGCAATAATTGTTGTAATAGTTGGTTAAATATAGTTGCTGCAGTCACATAGTTAAACAAAATTTACAAGATGGAAAATGACGGCACAGAATTACAATCAAAATTTTAGATTTCAGCTATTAAATACATTAAAAAAAATTAAAATATGACTCCTCACACAATTCTAAAACATAAACTTCAGTTTTCTAAAGTAAAATAAGCTGAAATAATAGCAGTTCTTCAAGTACATGTATAATTAAAATTAAGTTACTTATTATGAAATAATAATGGGCAATAATATTTCTTATAAATTCTATAGACACAACAATTTTTATATTTTGTAAGGCATGCAAGTTTATAACTTATAAAAGAATCACAGCTTATGACTAGAAAAATCACTTTTTTAAAAATAGGAACCCCACGTTTTTTGTTTGTTTTTAATCTTATATTATATAAATTGTTAAATGATATAGGTTCGCGATTTTCAGACACGTCACACAAACCAAAGATCAATTGATCAAAACGAGTAAGATAAATAGGTAAATAATCAAACATTGCGTACCTGTTGGGCGGAAGTATATATTGACTTCCATCATGATATCCAGGTTGTGGGGGTGCTTGTTGGTAATATTGTTCCGGTGGTGGTTGGGTATGCTGCTGATGCTGTTGGTGTGGTTGATGTTGCATTTGAGAGGAACGGTCTTGTCGATTATTATAATGTCCTCGACCACGTCCACGATAAGAACCACGGTTACCACGGCTACAATTTTTTTTTAATGAATAATAACATTTCGCATATTTAAGTATTATCTAATAATTACTGTGAATAATTTTGATTGTATCCGGGCGATCGTTCACGAAAATCATCACGATCTCTGTGAAAGTCATCACGACGATCTTGTCGACGTTCCCGAAATCTGTTTCTGTTTATAAAAAAAAAAAAATAATTTATTAAAATATATTTATATAAATAAATATATATATCTAAATAATTACAGACAAAATTAAGACACAAAACACACCAACAATATTAAAAATCTGGTTGAAAAGCAATGCAATTAAAACAACTTAATAAATTTAGAGATAATTAAACGAACAATGTAACAACGGCTAATAAATTAAAATTTATTGCTAACATTGATGCTAAATAAGCAATACAGGTGTGTGTGTGTGTACTAACCTAGGTGACCCACGTGTTGGCGGTGGTGAGCGAATATAGCGGGAATGAAGAGGTGCTCTATAACGACCTGCGGACATAGAACGCGATCTGGACCTATAAAATAGGTCAAATATACTTTTATGAATGGAATTTTAATATTAAATTATTATTAAAAACAAGTCTAACTACTAGAAAATGAAATTACAAGCAAGATCAATGATAATACATCTACTACTATGTACAACATTAAAAAAATGAAAACAGATGAAAATAAGCCAACTTTCTTTCTTTTGACATTTCGTCGTTCTATGTTCCGCACCAAATATTTTTCCTGTCTAAAATTATATCCGTTTCAGTTACCAATTGTACAAAACATATATCAAACTTATGTAGTCTCAATTATTAGAGATTGTTGATACACGATAAGTAAAAAACAAATTCAGAATTTGTAATTAAAAATATTAAATTATGCGAAATGGGAAAATTATAAAGGAATTCAAAATCCTATAAATCTTATTCTTTTTCATTAAACATTTTCATCTATATTTTGAAATTGAATTATAAGCTGAATGTTTATTGGCATGCTGTTATAACAATACAATGAGATATATTTGACTTACCGACTAATACTAAATGAAGCAGAGCGACTTCTTGATCGTCTTAATACAGGCGTTCGCGAACGTTTTCTTTGTGGTGGTGGTGTTCGTGAATGTCGCCGTATTGAATGTGAACGTGATCTAAAGAAATACCGTTAGTTTTTAGTTAATACACAAAAGAATACAAAAAAATACCTTGAAAATGATCGTGACGCTCTTGTATCATACGAATTTGAACGCTTACGTCGTCGTTCTTCTGAACGCCTTTCCGTTGATCGGCCTCGTCGATCTTGCGGCGATCTGCCTCGTCTTATTTCTGGTGATCTCATTCGAGGTGATCGTCTTCTTTCAATTATTGGGGAACGTCTTCGTGGCGGTTCAATTGATCTAGAACGACGACGTGGAAGTGGTGAAACTCGCCTCGAGTTATTTTCTTCTTTGCGTCGCTCCTTTTCTCTCATTATTCGATTAAATGCTTCGAGTGGATCATCAATTATACCCGAACCAATTTTTGCCGCAACCCCTTGAAAAACGGACGCAACTGAACCAGGCGGTGGAACAGCATGCCGCGGACGTATTTGATGTTGCATCGGTGGTCCAAGGTACCCACCTCTATGCTGATATGGTAGACGATGCATAGGAGGATGCTCGTATGGACGACCACCATAGCTGCGTATAAATCTTTAGAAACAAAGTGGAAAATCATATATGTATAAATTACCTTGGCTGATGATGATGCCCATATGGCGGTGCATCATATGGTCGTTGCGGTGGACCACCTTGATAGGCGTTTTGTGGTGGTGGTTGTTGATAATGGTCGTTTCCTTTTCGTTCATTTTGATTTAGATGGCCATGGTGGCCTTGGCCAGGTACAGGATATGCATTAGTTGGGCGATTATCAGGCAATTGATTTTTATGAATATCAGTGGATACAGTATTATTGTAACTCTCTTTTTCGTCAATAGTTGGTGTAGCTGAACGATCTTCGTGATTTTGTTGATGCTATATCATGATAAAAAAATATATAATTTTTGCAATACATATATTTAAAATAAAAACAATTACAACTTGAATTTGCTGCGCTGGTTTTGGTGGTGTATCCAATCCAGGTGGCGCTATTTGACGTCCATGTCTTCCATTTAAATGACGATCCCGAAATGCGTCGCCACTTTGAAAATGAGGTGGCGGAACGGTGACTGTTATATTGTCCTCATAGTCAGATTCCTCATGTGGAGTATCAGCTCGTGGTTCTTTATGATCACTCGTCTTTTCTGGTTGCTGCTGGTTGTCCAATGGATCTGTGTTGTCTTCTGAAATTTCTTCAGCTTGTTCTTGCACAGATGTATTGTCTGGAGGTAACTCTTGCACAACAGTTTGTTGTGGTTGGGGTTCTATAACAGTAATTTAATCAATATGATTTTACTTTCAATCTAAAAAACAATCTATTATTACTTGGCGGTGGTCGTGGTTTTGTATATCCCGTTTCATTTTTAAATGAATTGACAGAATTTCTTAAAAATCTATTTGGAATAAGGGAGCCTGGCGAAGAACCTTTTTCGTTACAATCTGGGCATTCGTTATCTTCAGATTCTATAAGTGCTGTACGAACACCTAAAGTAAAAAAAAAATTAATGAAATACTAGAAAACACCTTAAATAATTAATTACATTCATCACAAAACGAACTTCCACAGCATGGTATCATAACGGCATCGGTAAATAAATCTTTACAAATGCTACATACTAAATCTTCGGGAATCTCTTGTTTTTTCTCGATAATTGGTGGAGGAAGTGATTGAGCAACTGGTTCAATTTGACCATCGATAAATGAACGCGGAATTCCAGTGCTTCGCTTTACATCAGATGAATCTGTGTTTGCGTTCAAAGGGCAATTTTTAATCCAATGACCCGGTTTATGACATTTGAAACAACGATAGGTTATTGGTACTTCACCTGTTTGATTTGCGCCACGAATTTTCTGGTAGCTAAAACAAATTATAATCATTAAAAATATTGAATGAAATAAAGACTGATTCAAGAATTTATCCTGAGAATATGTGAAATAGAAAAATTATAGACAAAATTTTTAAGATTTCCTCAGTGTTATCCTTTAGTTTGTACTACATATTTACAATTTTAATTTGAAACTTACCAAAATCTATTCCAGTGTGGCAAAAATTAAAATATATTTGCAAATTACAACACAAATAGTTCAAGTAAAAACAAAACCACTTACTTATTTGGATCATAATCAATAGTACTCTGAACCATCATTGCATTAATCTTATCCTCTTCAGTACCATTCATTCGAGATAGATCAACGTTTGATGTTTCGGTTTCATTTTGTACACGAATTTGTTGTTTATCTGCTGATGGATCCCATGGTTTTTTTGGTTGACGTGCCAATGGTACTCTTGCTATTATAAGTGATGTATTCTTTGGAATAAGGGTTGTATCATCGGTGTATTCTATATGTAAATGAAATTATAAAATATCAATCATGTACATAAAAAAACCGATGTAGTCTGTCGCTACATATGTTTTTTACGCATACCTTCTTTTGTTTGAGCATTTGTAATTTGAAGATCAAATTCTGCTGTTTTACCAAGTCGTTTTTGATGTATTATTGCCTTCTTTAAATCATCAACAGAAATATGTAGACCATCGAATGTAATGGTATCAAAATCCAATGCACTTTTAAATTTATAGTGCACCGACATTGTGAGATATTTTTTAATGGGTCAAATATGATTTAACAATCCTAAAATTTATTATAACATAGTGAGAAAAATAATACGAATATGTTAACCGACGATCGCAGTGTAGTTTTTAATTTTTAAGTTACTATAGAGTACAATTTCAAAGGACACTACGATCGTGAATAAGTTAATAAAATAAGAAGTGTAAAGACTGTTTGCATAAAATCGATGGACTTTATTTATTTGGATACGGTATCTGTTTTACATGAGTTTTTGGGGTACGTATCTGTTGCCTAAAATCAGAATTAGGTGTATGTTATTGTTCAGTACCGAAATACGCGGTTTAGTTGTTAGATAATAGAAGCGAACGTCTACACGGAGACGCAGAAACGTTCAGAATCTAAACTTTAGTTTACATTTCTCAGATTAGATTAAATGATACATAAATTAGACTAGAAAAATATAAATTATACATTTATAGTTGTATATACTTTCAAAAAGTACAAACACCAAGCCAGAAGCATTAATAAAATTTAATCGCCATATTGGTTTTATATTCACTTTTTGATTCGGCAAATGGTGCGGTAGGTGCTCCCGTTTCAAATTAATCGATAAAATACCTGAAAGTTATTGCTGAAATAGCTCGAACTATTGTTTTTATTAATGCTTTAATATTGAGAGAATCTTTAAAAAAAACTTTCTTGCATTTCAAAGCCAAAGAAGTTTTTTTTCCGAATTATAGAGAACAAAAAGCATTGAACCACTTTTTTAACATAGTACAATAAATATTCAACTTACATAACTTCCGCGTAAATTCTTCTTGCAGTTATTATTTTTTCACTTTTTTTACACTCTTTAATAGCTCATTGATCGTTTTAAAACGAATTTATTCTAAAATCTTTTACAATAAAAATGCCGTACTAATCACATAAAACGGAAAAAGCCGAATGAATGGCAAATGGCGATTGTCCGACTGCGATGAATATTTTACGAAATTCATTTTTATGGGGTCAGTTCAATTTAGATTTTTTTCGAACCGCGGCGAAACTTTTTTATATTTAGCATTTAAGATGCGATCGTTATTATAATACAAATGAAATAAAGAAAGCAGACATCCGGTCAAGGATATATGTTTTCTTTGTATAATTAATCAAAAATTGCAAAGTAGATTATGACAGATAATATAATAATTAAATTATTTAATATGGTACAATCTGCTCTTTTATGAATCTATTGTGCCGACTCAATACCATTACATTTACATTTTGGACACGGTCTCTAAGTTTTTCGTCAGTCTAGAAGTCTACATTCTACTCTACAATATTAATTCTATGGTGATGAATATAATTAATTGAACAGGTTCAAATTTGAATCACATGATCAACGCGACAGTTTTTGAACAAAGTCCAAAATGTCATAAGATGACAGAATTTGGAAAAGGTTATTAAAAATTTCATTTTTAGACTTCTTTTTATTATAATAATACTTTATTCTGTCTTATATTTATATAGATATTGGCGAAATATATACTCGAATTTTTGATACAAAACCATTTTTAAGCGGTGAAATTAAGTATTTTGTACATGAGTTCGAGGTACTTTTTTGAGCTTCTTTATACTTATTTTTTATCCTAAAAAATATTCTCCCAACGTCTTCTTTAGGAAAAACGTAAAGATCAAGAAATTGAAGGATTATTTACAGTTCTACAAAATACCATTGAACTTAGAGACTCCAGTGTAGAACGTTGTCATCTTGCATGTGAAGCTCACCTAGGAAGCCTTAAGACTAGTTTAGTGACAACATTACGTGCCTGCGACGACTTTGGTGATTTAACTACTGAAGATAAATTTGTAAGTTAATGAATATTAACACTATGTACGTATTTAACTACAAAAATATTTAGGCAATAAAACTAAAAGAAAATCAAGAAAAACGAAAAAAAGAATGGCAACAATTTGTTGATGATATGACACACAAGTGTTCACGAGTAGATAATACTTTTGAAGAAAAAAAAGAAGAACTTCGAGAGTTCTACTCAGATCTTGAGCAAAAGTTACATATTCACAAGTAGAACAATCAAATAACAAAAAATAGCAAAATGTCTAAAGGATCAATTAAAGATAAGTCCATTGCATTAAAGCCATCGGAAAAATTAATAGATTTTATAGTTTCACTAACCGATAGAGATGCAATGCCGGAAAATGTAATAAAAATTTATAAAATGTACAATCACAATGATTGCTCGCAAAAAACCATATGTTACGATGAAATTGCAAAACCAAATTTCACCAAAGAAGAGCTTAATATTTTGAAAGATTTAAATAGTAGCAAAGACAAATCGACCGAAGCGAAATTATCTGAGTTAATAGTGTTCGAAGATTCAGATGAAAGTGAGGAAGAAATTGAAGATTTGGATTCAAAACCAAAAAGTAAAACACAGGCAAAACGTATTAAAGAAAAACAAAAACAAAAATTGAAATTGAGTTTAACGTTGAATTTAAACGACCTAAAATGGTTAAATTGTGTTCTTGTTGAAAAACGTAAAGCTAACAATACTGATGATCAACTACCATTTCTTTACGAACTATTGGAGCATAGCAAATTAATATTGCCCAAAAATGAGATTATTGAAAGAAATCCCGAATTGGAGGCAAGATGTGTTAAACTTCGACTCGAACAAGAAGCGCGACGATATAGGGCTATGACAAAAAATGTCGATTCTTCGAGACGTCAATTACCAGAAGATACAATAGCATATCAAAGTAATGTTCAAAATTATTAATTTCTGTTGTTGTTATTTAGATTTCTGACTTTTTTCTAGTGAATCAGATCAATCGACAACTTGTGGCTATTTTGCAATTTGTATTTTCTGTTGCTGCCGGCTTTGCATTTGGTTTTATTGGTATTGAACTAATTATTGGTGATTTGGATTTCGGTTTTAGACTTTTGTTGGGTATTATGTGTGCATTAATTATTGCATTAGCCGAAATCTACTTTTTGGCCAAAAGACTTAATGAAGAATACGATATATCTGTTGAACCGCCAAAAGTTATTCCAGAAAAGACTGCTGATGCAACGGTTAAAGAGCATGTCGACTAAAGATTTCCTTTTATTGTATAATAAGCAATTAAATTCAAATAAATGTATTCGTTTCTATATATGTTACAAATTTTATTTTAACCATTTGTTAAACCTAAGAACTTCCATTAATTAATTAATAAATTAATTAATCACACTTATATTGAGATATGTATATTTGTTTAATTAAGCTATTTCTGTAAAGATTCTCTCAAAAATAGCACCCTCAATTCAGAAAGTTCAGGCAACGAATCGCATCTGAAAAATATTATTTACGTAAATATATAAAATAGAAGATTTGCCCATGATGCATTACTTTAACAATTGACCTTCCTTTGGACATTTCTCAGATTGACCACATATAGGATATAATGAAAAATATTTTTGTTTCCTTTCTAATTTATAGCCAGCATTTTCATTTTCCGTAGTATTAGTTAAACTGGTTGATCTTGCTAATTGCGTTTTTGATTCGTTTTTGTGAATTGTATAGTTGCAGTTCATTTTTTGTTAAAAAAATGTAATTAATTTCGACTAAAAATTTAATATATTGGTAAAAATGACAATTTAAGACTGTGTGACTTTGATAATAACAAATAGCAACTAAAAAGTTATCATATCCAGTCGGAATGGAAGAAAGGAGTTGTTGTGATAACGCCAAAAAACCCAAGAAAGTGCAATGATTGACATAGTTGGCATCTATAGTTTATCCACTTTCGTTAAACTTATGTCAAATATTATTTTTTAACATAATTAAAACTATAACTCTACATTGAAAAGACAATGGCACTTTCCACTGTTGATGATTTAGGCACACGATTAACACATAATAACTAAAATCTTATCTGAATTTTCAATATAAGAAAATACAAAAATGTGGTTCGCTTTGGTCGCAATTCTACTATATTTTTAACAGTAATTATGTACGTATAGTTTTAAAATTAATCAGTTATGGCCAATATAATAGTACCTACTAGTAGTTGAAAAATAAATTATTAAATTTATTTTATCTCTAAAAACAATTTTAATTATTCCGATTAATTGCTCGTAAGCATGTTAATATATTATATTTAATAATTCCTTTCTTCCAAGTCTTTCTTCTTAATAATGATCCTCTATATTCATTTGTTTCTTCCTATCGATTCAATTCACTTCTTTCTTTACTTTTATTTTTTCTCGTGTATTGTCACTTTAGTGGATAGATACCACCTGATTGTCTAGTCTTCTCTCTATCCCTTCCTTCACAATTCTCATATAGTTGTTTTAATTTTAATTTCTATGTTATTCAGAGGCGCACGAAGGGAATATGCTTTCTGTATGTAGAAATTTATATCATTATTAATTAATTTTGTTAAATTTAAATAATATCGTGTGGTGTAAGTTCATAATTAGAGGTTACAGTTTTAATACTTGTTTAAAAAAATTAAGTTAGGTTTGATGTATCCATAAATCTATTGCAATATAGTTCCTCAACGCTCTATGCATTTTCGTTCTTATCGGATAATATCTGATGATTTTAAGCAATTTTTTTTCGGGCCGCTTTTAAAATTGTATTATTAGTAATTTACTTTGTGCTCTCATAGACTTGAATTGGGTACATTTTGATAGATCGACAGTCCTAAACTAAAGTCAAATGTTTGTAATGTTAAGCAGTCATTCCCAATGATTCATTAGGGACTGTCGTATGGCATTGCATATATTTAACTTTAATTTTAGGATATAAACTAAATTGGGAACGACCTCTAATCGACGAGGGGAAATCGTAAAATAAAACGTGGAAAGAATTGAGGAATAGAATAATAAGAAAGCTTGATCAACATTCGCTTACTCATTTGTTTACACGATAACTCAAGAAAGCGTTGATTTTGGATTTAGAGGTTTCGGTACAATGTTTGTTTTTATATTGTTTGTACAAAATTCTACACCCCCCCCCCCGAGTAAATTTAATTAATTCATATTTTCACCTACTAAATGAAAAGAATGTAAAATATCGAAGCAACATGGATAAAACCAGTATCGCATAACCACATGAAAGGTCACACAATTTAATTGGGAATCAATACTGATCAGCAATAACATTGACAAAAAATTCTTAACATTAGATAATGGCCGCCGGGCCATGTCCGTCTAATTGTTAACGATTTGTTAGTTTTAAAAATAATTTGATTCTTTTTCAATATAATATAATATAAATTTACGCAAACAAATAGCAAAAAATATTACATAAATATTGTACAACTAAAAATAAAGTTCTTCGAATGTTTCATTTTCAAATACATTGTCGGCCCCATTAAAAAAATATTTTTTTTTTGTTGAAGCAAATATGTTTTTGTTTTTATAATATTAATTATATATAAGGCAAAGAAATTATTATATTTACATTGTTTTTGTTGTTTTCAGCAAGTTTCATATATATTTTTTTTTTTATTTTTTAAATTTAATTTTGTCCTTCTGTTATGTATATTTCTGTCGTATAGATTTGATATAATTAAAATCAAAATAATTATTTGTTTATTATTATTTTCTTCTTTTTTTTTTTTCATATGTCTAATAATTAATTAATTAATGTGTGTGTGTGTGTTTTTTTTTATAATAATAATGTAAGTGGGTTTCGTTTGTTAAAGCATTTTTGCACATCAACATGAACTATATTTAAATCATTATCATACAATGCATCACCAATCATCATATCGTACTTATTATAAAAGTTCCTCGACAAATCGAATATTTTTATAAAATTTTTTATTTTTCTTCTTTTAATTAATTTAATTTAATTTTTGTGTGAACTTGAAGTTTCTATTGTATTATTATTATTTATTAATTAATTATATTTTACCATTTAAAGAAATTTTCTTTGTTTGTTTGTTTATCTTATCAAATGTATATATATGTATATGTATGTAAAACCGCACATATCAATAACAAAATATGGGGCGGCTAAAAATTTATTCTCATAATTTGTGATTTGATGTTAACCAGGTTAGGCCTTCGTAAAGTCCATCGCCGGATGTCGCACAAGACGGTTGGACATACCAATTTCTGTCTCGAATTCGAGTTAGACCAAGTTTTTCTTGAATTTCGTGAGGTTTCATCGCTAAATTAAAAGAAAATAAACAAAATGTTTTTAAACCATGATAGTCATAATCATAACAAATTGATAAATTATATTACCATCTGGAAGGTCTTGTTTATTGGCAAATATTAATATAATTGCATCTCGCATTTCTCTATCATTAATTATTCTATGTAATTCTGTTCTGGCTTCGTCTATTCGATCTCGATCGGCACAATCGACAACAAATATTAACCCTTGGGTACCTTTAATTAAAAAAAAAAATAGGTTCTTCTTTTTCATACTGCAATTCATCGTTATTAATGTTAACAATCTTTACCTGTGTAATAGTGCCTCCATAATGGTCGAATTTTATCCTGTCCTCCAACATCCCATACATTAAATTTGACATTTTTATATGTTACAGTTTCCACATTAAATCCAACAGTTGGTATTGTTGTTACTGATTGACCTAATTTTAGTTTGTATAATATTGCTAAAAACATAATTTAGTTAAGGAACATTTCTGATTTTTATTTCTATTTATTATTTATCGAATTGATGTTAAACTCCTAGCATTTTCAAAAGGATACTTGTTTTACCAGCCGCATCTAAGCCAAGCATTAATATTCGCATCTCCTTGTTTCCAAAAATTTTTGACAGTAACTTACCCATGTTAGATTAATTAATACCCCAAATGGGGCAACTGAAAAAAAAAACAAAAATTAAAAAATTGTTTTATTTTTGTTAGAAATTTAAAATATAATGTCAATATTCGGGCACTATAATTCCAAGGAATAAATCAACTTGTTCCAGATTAAATTATAACGATACATATTAATATTAAATGTAAACAAAAATTCACTACTATCGTGTTTATCTTGAAATTTTAAGTCGAAATACACATGTCCGTTTGTCGCATTTTCAACATTCGGGCTTATGGAGTAAAATTTTTTACAGTTTGTTAAGTACTCCTTTATGAACAATGAAATCAGAGTTAATATTTTTATTTTTAAAATCAACGTGAAATCTTTATTGTAATGTCTTAACTATCGTAAAAAAACTCGCCCTGCCTGCCGTTGAAATCTATTCTCTATAAGGAAGAACCAACCCTGCCTACCATTGGAATCTTTACGATCTCTTAAATTAATCACCAAACTCGATTAAAATACCGAAACTCACCTTGGTTAAAACCAGTAAATTTCGTTTCAATGTGAAAGACGTTTGGTGCTTAGAATCGCAATTTAAAGTAACCACAAAACAACAGGTTGAAAAATGGTAGAACACCAATCAACCGATTGCGGTATACCGGAACAAACCATTAAGTACTAATGCACAACGAAGATAGATAACGATTTGACTTTGAACAACGAATTATTCTCCAAAATCAATTCATCAACCAATAATCCACTTTTTAAGTTTTGGTATGCAAAATGAACAGGAGAAATAGGTGAAAGAGGATGCGGCGAATAAACTGAATCACAATGAGGGCACAAACAAAATGAAGAACCAAGTTTTTGGAAGACAAGAAACTATCATTTGTACAAATCAATATCAATCGGTTAACGTTTTGCATTTGGATACGTTCTATTTAATCAATATTTTAAAAACCATTTCCATTACACCCATTTGTAAATGTAAGAGAAAATATGAAAAGTATTTAAAAACTGCTATCGTAAATATAATGTAGTTCCCATAGGAATTATATCCATATACATGGATAATATTGTACAGTATATACATACATATCTCCAATAAACACTTGAAAAGCATTGAAATATACAGGAGTAAGTGTATAAATTAATCCATAAAACGTCTATACATTGTGAGCACAAATATGTGTGAAAAAAGCAAAAGAACAAAACATGAATGAAATTGCAGTTCTAAAAAGATTATGTTACACAGCAATCAAAGAAACCACAAACAATAAATAGATTGGAAAATATACTATAAATAGAGAATACCTATAGATTTTCCAGGAAAATGAAAAATGTTATAGCACGCTAAATAATGTAGCGAATAATAGGTTGAGGCGGTTTTTTTTATTAATATTTTTAAAGAAGAAAATCTCGAAAAACTGCTAGTACCAATCAGTTTTTCGAGATTTTCTATATACGTGTACATGCATATACTTATTGAAGTAGTACATACTTAAGTACTTAAATAAATATATTAGTGAACAAAGTACTTAAATGGGGTTATTGTCATTTAAATTATTCCATTAGTCTTGATGAATATGGTACGATGATTATTTATCGGGGGAGCAATAATTTTATAATGTAATCAGTTGATCACCTGTTTACTAGGCAAAAAGCTTGGTGATACTTTTATAATCTCATATTATATGAATATTATTAATTAATTAAAATAAAAGAATATTTTTTTATAATCCCAATCCCCCTAGAATTAACGTAGAATAGTTCAGATTAAAGCCAATTTAGTGAGATAGAGGTGGATAAAAGTAAGAATGTGACACAAAACAGAATGGATTTGTGAATATCGAATGTTCTCAGTTCTCACTTGGAGTCACAGTCGAACATCGACATCAGATGATAAACTGTGAGGTTTTAGAAAGGTATCCAATTGGTTTGAACAAATTCTATGACAACCGAAACTCCAACTATCTATCACCTTATGTAAATATTCTGTTAATAGTTAACAACATTATTATGTCTGTCTCCTATTCTCGGACAAGTGTACGATACCGAAGTGTGACGAACCATATAGGCTGTACAATGGACCAGAAATAATTCATTTTATCAAAGTTAGCCGACTGCGATGGTTGGATATGGGATGTAGGACAATCGTATAGCATATAATACCGAAAAAACTGTTGAGAACAAATTTAGCTGAAAGCAGGAGTGCTAGAAGGCATAGAAAAGATAATTCAAACCAAAGCTTTGAATATGATCCAAGTTCCAAACTGATAGTTTTAGTCCCGTTGGAGAAATTTAAGGGGAGACAAAAATATTGTATAGGGTCAAAATAAATAAGTAAGTAAATAAGTTAATTATAAAGATTTGGGAATACCTACTTAGATTCATTAAACATAAATTTGATAAGCCTTAAAGTTAATGAGGATGAAGGGAAAAAATGAATAACAAGAATCTTGAGCAATTTAGTGTAACATTTGCCAAAACGATGTTTCCAAAGTAAGAAAATGCTGTAAAAATACCAAAATTTCTCTACAAGATGATCGGATAAGTAAGATAAGTATTAAGATTATATTTTTAAAATTGTACAGAATATTTTAAAGGGCTGTTGGCTCCTAAAATTATTGTAAAATTAAACGGTTGAGTGTAAAAACACTAAAATTAGACAGAAAATAAGCAAAAGCAACAGTAAATACTTAGATAGTTCTATTTTCATAGTGCCCATATTGTGATAGAGTATACTTAGTTAGTATGTATAAAGTAGTCTGTAACCGTGTAAATGAGCAACTTAATATTGGCAAACCTTTAATCTAAAATTTTAATTAAAATCGATATAATAAAGTTATATGTGGTTAATTATGTAATAGGTAAGTACGTATAATTATGTCGTGTCGTAAATGAACAACAACAAAAATTTATCGGCATAATATATATAAATATATGTATAGAATATATATAGAATTAAACACTTATGTGATTATGTATCGATCAATGCCTGCAAATCTGATTATAGCATATTATCAACTCTATATATTCGTATTGTGATAGATCAATCATTTATCTGTTTCAATACTTATTGATTTAAATAACAACAACAATGTAAAACGTATTACAGATAACAGCCATCCGACATATGTATATTTGTACGTACATATGTATGTATGTATGTTGTAGGTAATCCAAAACCCTTCAAAAGTAAACAAGAAAATAAAAATTAAATAAAAAACGGTATAGTCGCTGATTTACTACATCATATTATAATATTCAACGAAAACAATAAACAATAATATACTGTCATGTCTATTATGTAACAAATAAATAAAGTTTAGTTTAGTAGGTTCACGAAGGCCGTCAAACACCCAGACATTAAAGAAGGTCATATTCGTTATACTACTACGTCAACCTACATATATGTAGACTGTTGTAGAGGTACTAGGTGTATATTTGCTGCGTTATCACTAATTCTACACTCTGATTAAGCATTTGTGGTCGGAGTTTTTTTTTCGATTATTTGTTTCATCATATACTTACTCGGTATGATATGAGGTACATATGTAACTATGACATTTGTAATATTTAATTTAAAAGCGGTAGCATAATCAACCTTTTCCAAGAACTGTAATTGATTAAATTGAATCGTATGTGAGAGATATGTTAGCAATCAAACTATTTTTGGAGAGAAATTTATTTAAAGAACGGAACTAATACTGTACGGTACATACATAAATAAGGACTTCTGTTCTGGCTACTATATTTCGTGTTAAGCAATTTAAAAAAAAATGTATTATGCAACATATTCTTTAATACTAAATTTATAAATAATATTGCCAGATTTTTTGAAATTACATAAGTAGGGTATCGGTCATTATTTATATTTCATTATTATTTATGAACTATAGTTATAAAAAATATGTATACATAGATACAATTACTAATCTCAATCATTTAATGCTCGTTTCAATCGCTTAGTATTTTACATATATTAAATAGTTAGGTATAGGTTTTGTTCCTGAAGTTGTACTTTGTACACAACGCATATTATCAGCATTTTAACTAGTAAGTATGTAGTATGTAAATTCAAGTATATATATGTAACACAAGTAAAATACATTACCATAGTAAGTATTAAATGTTAGTTGAGAAGCCTAAAGTTATTGTAACGATAAAAATCTCTTCAACATTATACAATTGAGGAGACCTTTGTTTTAATTTTCGACCATATTTGTGCTGTATATATACGAATTTATACAGATTTGTTGCAGAATTGGCATTATTTTCAATTGCGACAAAACGCATATAATTCATTACTGTATTTAAAATAATAGTAGTTTGCTTCTTCCTTTTTTTTAACTTCGGGAAACGTACACGGTCGTATGACCCATGAACGGAAGACCCCATTTAACCTTTCAAAGGAATCTTATTTTTTCAAAGAAATTTTGTCGTTTTCTTATTGAATGCCAGGATATTCTTTAGATCAATATCCCCCGCTGCGCCCTAGTTAAAGCCAGAGAATCCTCTAAAAAGTTGTTTTTGCAGCAAATGTCACAGTTAAAGATTAAAGTCCTCAAAATTGTAATACACAGAAATCAGTACTGAAATCAAGAATTTGGCACCATTTCTTATAAATACTTTTTTTTTAAATTTGACTAAGGAGCAAATTAATAGACTAAACCAAAAAAAAAAAACATTGACATTAACAAAAAATATATATGTGCTTGGAACTTTGCAAATATTTACATTCAAAAGAAATAAACAGGAATAGGAAGTCTACCATAATTCACCTATATTATTACAAAAAATATGCCCCATGATGAATAACTATATGAAAAAATCGATAGTTTGTCCCTATTAAAAATTAGCATAGAGCCTAAACCAAAGCCTATAAAATTCATTGTGAATCTAACAAGAACTAAATCCATAGAAACATTATCCAACATGAAGTTGCTTAAAAATATAAGGTTTGATGAAATGAAAACTCCTAACAATACACTTGATGGAACATATAAATTGACAAAAATACAAACAAAATAAACCAACAAAAAAGTTATTGCATTAATCTAGAGATCTAGACTCTTACAGCTATACAATACATACATATCCAAACAATCAACCCGTTTTGCGGTTTCTACTCCCTCAAGAATTAACAATACGAATTAAATTTGCATAAATCGTTTCAACAAGTCAAGGGCGTTTAATATACTTTCAGCTTTATGATCCAAATATATACGCAACTTTTTGTTGTTGTACTCTGCTTCTGCATAAGGGAAATTAACCATGTTAAAGGTTAAATATTTAAAAGCACTATGGCGTGTGTTGTTCCATGAATTATATGGCAGTTTTAAGATGAAATTCAAAGTCTTTTTCATAAATATTAATTTCAATACAAGTAGGTACTAAACTTACTAAGAGAAAAGTTTGTTCATTTCTTACTTAATTCTGGTTAAGAAAAGAAAAGTGTAAAAAGATCTTTATGGCTTTGATCGATAAGAATAATATTAGATTTGAAAAGATGGGTTGGTTCTTAGTTCATTCAATATTTATAAGACAATGTACATTTGTGTTCTTTATTATATATTCTGTGCCAGTATGTTTGCTTAAATAAGTAAAATAAATAGACCAGACCAATAACAAAATCACCCAGAGTTTTCTCTCTCGACGAAAATGTTTGTTTAAAATATTTCAAATAAAACCTATGCGAAGAACCTTCTTGTCAAAAAAAAGACAAAATAAATATTAATGGAAATTAATGTTTTTTCAGTGAAAATATAAAATGTTTCTTTTCGAAATAAAAACCTTCAAATTCTGGTCACACAAAATTAGCACAAAAGTAACAAATCATTAAGAATATGTTTGTCAGTAATGAACAGCCATATCGTCCCTTCCAATGTCAACTATGATAACTCGGTTTTGCTCATTTTCAACAGAGACGTTTGAAGTTTTTTTTACTTTAATTTTAAAAGTTCATTTCTCAGCTAAATATTAACTTTTTTATACAATTTTTTTTTTACATTATTACTTTTTTTTATCATAGTTGTCGTTGTCGTTAGTAGTGTATGAAGGGCTAACCAAATAAAGAGACCAAGTCTCTACTGGTTTCAGTCCTTTAGACATCCCCTTTTTTGTCACTTGTCTTTTCTTCGTAGCCGGTAACCGCTAAATTGGTATAGGCGACTCACCCTTTTCATTTATTTTTTTTGTGTCCTCCCACACATAGTTTGCGTCATTGTAAATCAGTTAAGTTGATGGGGAATCACTGAAGTCATTTTTTTTGACATCGTTCGTGCCATTGAGTGGTCATTCCGTGGTTATTCAGTGATTGTTCTTTTACTAAAGTCAAATACATTTTCGAAAAACGGAAATACTCGTCAAGGTCGGCATTTGAACCCGTGACAGTCATAATCACTGATTTACCATGCGGTGCAATATAATTTAATCAAAAAATGTTCGTTATAAGTAGTTACTGTTAAATTCGTATTTTAAATTTGTGTTTAACTAAGATTAAAAGTTCAAGATAAAGTCATACATACATAATTACGCATTTCTTAAAATACAACTGACAATACGGATTTAACAATGTTAGACAATTTATTTGTTTCCGTATTTTATTTTATTAAGTTTGTTTGAAAATGAAAATTTAAAATTATAATTTTTAATTTAAATTCACAACGCTGTCTACCAAACAAGAATCAATTAAATTAAGGATTATTTTCTTCCAATTTTGAGGTAGCTATTCTGTAAAAGCTTTAATTACAATTTAAATGAACCAAACCATCTGATACCATATTTATTTAATTTAATTCTTTTTGAATTCTCATTATTATGAGTAAGTACGGTTTAACATTAAAAAAAAACCACCTAAGAATATCGCAAACATTAAATGTCTTCCGCAATCTTGGCAAGTCTGCCTTATCAGTATTACTTATTTATGGTGGTATGCTGTATCTATATAATATGCATCCGCTTTTTTGTTGGATAGCGTTAAAGCTTTTATGTGCCTCTTAATTTCAATCAAATTGATCATTCCGCATTGCATGGGGGATTTTGATTTTCCACGCCACAAAACAAAATCGATGATATTTCTCTCTCTTTCTCTCACTCTTGTACTAGCAAAAAAAAATGATTTTCAGGAAATAATTAGTGTTAAGCAGTCACCGATATAATATTATGTACATAGGATACATGTACACAAAATCATGACGATGGAACTACATATTTTACCTATCATTTTTGTAGGTACCTACGTGGAAGAAGAAAAAAGTTTTCTAATTTAAAAATTGTGTAAATTAATAATTTATGATCTCAAATGTTATTCTTACTCTTCTAAGCTCATAAGCTCATACTTATGTAACCAACTAATTATTATCTATTTGAAACTTGGTTAATTGACATATTTGCATGAGAAAATTTACATAATTGATTGTCTTTCGGTAAAGTTGTATAATAAATAAAATGCATACCTACAAACATTAGACATATATGTATGTACACTTTTTATTGACAGAAAGTAGATGTGAAAAATATTGCGACCTACTCGATTCTACTGTAAGATTCTCCATATTATTTTATAAAAAAAGACCAAACAATTTGTTAATACTTGATTGTAATTTTCTTTATAACGATTAAAAAACCAGTAAAAAAAAGTTGATTCAACATAATAAATAAATAAATATTTAATACCTATTTTGAAATTGAATTTTAAAAACAATTAAATACGAAAAAATTACATAGTGCTTGGTAGCATCATAATACTTAATAGGTTTTGGAATTTATTTGTCTAAGTAAAAGAAAAATTTCCCGTGTATAATTTTTGTCACATTTTCGAACATCATAAATATGTATGTAGTTTCTCTTAAAATTATGCACGCAATGGCTAAACTTTGTTTGATTTGCTCCAAAAATAATTGGAATTTAACCTAAACCTTGAATTCAGACAAACCTAAGTATCTACTTATATTTTATTCAAATTTTTCGTTAAACACGTTTGGATAGCTTCGCTTATATGCCGAATAGAAAACATTATTCGAAAAATAATTCTAAAATTGGAAAAACTATACTTACACCGGCCGGTGTAAATAACACAAAAGTTGCTGTGGAAAATGTTGATTTTAAATACTTATTAAGTATAAATATTTCTAGACTCTTTCCGGGAAGTTCCGCATTGTATAATTAAACAATATTCTGATAAGAAAATCTACTCATTGCAAATTTGTTCAATGAATTTACTATTATATTACTTCTTGCAGGAGTACTAACAAAGGTCTATCTATTCATATAAACTTGTAATAAGCAACAATAAAATTTTTTAGAATTTTGAATGCGAAAACTTCTGTTTTTTATTTTTTTGTAATTAAGTTATTTATGTGTATGTGAATGTTGTTGTTCATACTTTCACTGTACACACCCTTTCAATCACTTTATTGAAACGTGCATTATTAAAGAAACAAACTCTTATTAGTAAAGATATAATCTGCTTGTCATACAAACAGAATGCAATCAATTTATCGTACTGAGATTTTAAAATGGTTTCTGAATTCCTGATTAATTGTTGGACTTATTGACCTTTTTATTAATAAATATGTGTGTACCTACATGTACATACTTAGCACAGTAAGGTTAGCAAAAAGTAAAAATTATGAACACATGATAATGGGTGTTGTGCGTGATTGGCACAATCAGAATTCACAAACTTTGATAACATTCACATTAAAAAAATATGTATATCATATCTGGGTCGTAAAGGTTTCAAGAACTTATTCTGATAATAAAAATCCGGTAACAGTGTATGTTAAACACGGATGATTCTTAAGCCATATACATACGTAGACTTTATTGTAATAATATTTTATGTTGATGACGCTGAATATGATTGGAATAACAACGAAAAATTCTATTTACAAAAAAATAAAAAAAAAAAATCTATTTACATCAAGCCAAACACTGTGTTGTTGTTTTCAATTAAATCATTTTCGAACCGACAAACGTTATCCCGGTCAGACTACAAAATATAATGATGATGATGATAAAACCAAACCAACAAAATAACCAACACATTAATGTGGTGTGGAGATTAATGTTTTGTTTGCACAGTAAGAAATCAAGTTAAGATCACACAATTCAACGCCGTGCCAAAAGCCAAATCAAAGGCCGATGACTCAGATGAAAAAAATCTCTTCAAATATGTTAAAAAAGATTGTCCGCGCGGCTATCATAGGTTGGTGTAAGTATGACTGACTTTCCCAATGCTCTGACGAAACGTCATCAAATTCTCCAAATAGATTTTTGCAAAGAAATTAATGAAATTACTTAGAATTAATAAATCAAATTAGATAACAATAGTTGCAGTCAATAAATTAATTAATATTATGTTATTAATATTACTAATATAATAATAGTGTATAGAACATAGATAATAGAAAAAAATCCCATTAAGATTAATGCAAACCTCTCGATAAGTTTATGAAGTCAACCGCAAACTATGTCAGACGACGAAAAGTTCTCAAACAATTCACGATGCCAATAAATTGGTTGCATCACAAATGCATTAGCATATTTTTTTTAATTGATAATAATAAATAATTAATTAGGTTAATTTTGCTAAGTACTTTTTCTACACAGAGAGGCGTTTCTCCCTTTTTTCGACAATTTAGTAGTTGCATTGACGGTGCAGCATTTTTTTTTCTGTGTAATCAACGTTCTTTTAATCCATAATGTTGTTATCAAATAACACACACCACTTGCACCAATTAGAGATTATACACTTAGCAACATTGATTAATTGAAAATTTAAAGAATTTTTGCTTATCTTACCACTAAACATTGACAAATTTAACAAATTAAATATACACGGCTCGCACAGGTACACCGAAACGACTCCATCTTAAATATTTTTGATTTGACAACCTTAAATGCTAGCAGCGACGCCATTCGTTTGAAGTGGTTATTCCGAGAAGTATTAAAAATATTAAGGAGTACGTTCAACTTGAATTTTTTTTAACAAAACACGGCGAATTGAAAATTAAATGAAAATTTTGGACATTCCTGACTTATTATACTAAAATGGATGCTTTTCTGTTTTTTGTTATATAAAACATTATTTGTAATAGTGATTTGGTTCGAGACTTTTGGTTTTGCAATTCGTAGGGTACACTTTACATTTACAGCCAAATACCCGATCTTTTTAGTTGTTATTTTTGTACCTCGATTTTTAAAAAAACGTTCACACATCATCAACGAATTTTTCATGATGAATGGTAAGGTAACTTTTTGTCTCTTGGAAACTGATTTTTTGTTCGAATTAGATATAGACGTCTGTAAAAGTTGCGACATTTAGAGGAGGACATGTAGTTTGAAATAATTAGTATGTTAGAGCGAGAAAAGCGTATTATTGGTGATAAGTAAATTGGAGTAATTTTTTGAAATTTGTTAATAAAATGTTGCTGAAAAATGTTAACCGTAATCCGTAATTAGTAACTCGAATAATTCTTTGTTAGCATTGAGTACTTGGATTAGAATTAGAGATACGAGTATCCAAATATTGCTCGTCACTAAATATGTACATTATGTGAAAAGTTGTAACGATTTTATTTGTGTAATAATTGATTTAAAAGAAAAATATAATATTATTAGGTAATTATTATTAATACATAAGTAACACTTTTTGGAATGGAATGGAGAAGTAAAAATAATAAAAGTACCTAAGAATTTACATAATATTTTCGTTACGTTGTCTTAAAAAAACATTTTCATATTCCAACTCCTTATTTCTTTCCAATAAGCACTGTACCTCTGCTCTAAAACCCTCAATTTGTACTATTAGTTCGTCATTTCTATCTTGAAGATCTTGAATTTTTTGAATCATTTCTTTTTGACATTCCTCAAATGCCGAGAGATTTGCCTTTGCTTCAACAAAAGATTCATTTATAGTTTCATTGATGCGCAGTAGTTGTCTAATTTTTTCATTTCTTGATGCTAACTCTGTCGCCAATGAGGAAATGTTTCCACGGTGCTGTTTCAGTAGTTCATTTTCAGCCTAAGTTTCAGAATCAGAAGAACGAAATTGTTTATTATGAGTTATTTTCCAGTTTACCTGAATAACTGTTGTTTCCTGTTTAATAATATCTATTGAATCTACTTGTTCTTCTAGATATTCCTTTTGTTTCATTAGCGATTTATTTTTGGATATTTCTTTTTCTAAAACTGCCGTCAGTTCAACTAAAACAACAAAATCGTAAGAAAAAAGTCTTTACTAAGAAATAAGGACTAAGGATTTACGAAACGCTTACATATTCTACTATGTTCTGCTTGGACATTAAGTTCATTTTTCTGTTTTAACAAATTGCACTCTTGGTTCAATCGCATAATTTCCTTTTCACGCTCAACAATTTTAAGTCTTGTTTCTGTAATTTCAGCACTTTCCATCTTTTGCTGAGACATTATTTCCATGGAATATTTCTCCTCCAGCATCAAATTATTATTAATTATCTCATTGTTTTGGGTTTTTTCTTTAGACAGCTCCTGTGGAGAAAAAATAAAAAATGTTGTATTTGAACAGTTAAATTCTCACAAAGAAAAACTATTTTACCCATTGCAACTTTTGAATAAGATCTTTAAGTTCTTGGATTTCATTTTCATCATGATTACATTGGTTAGAATTGTCATTTTCAGGTTCTGTGTATTCCGGTATTATGTTCTCGCCTTTTGAAACGTTCTGAAGTAATTTTTGTGGATATTTTTTTGTGATGTCTCGATTAATCAGTGGATCAGATTCATTTGCCAGCAGATTGTGTCTACTAGATTCAAGATTGTCATGACTACGAAAGCTAACATAAAGAAGAAACAAAACAATGAAATTTAGTAAAATGCCTATATTGAATCATACTTTCAAACATTCCTCTAGAAATATTAATACTTACAGTTTAGATTTGGTTAGTAGGCTTGCACTTGAAGCACGTAACGTTGCTGAAGAACCTCGTTTATTACCATTTCTTGTCAGTAAATTAAGTTTTTCTTTTAATTGAGCATTATAGGATTCCAAGTCGATAATTCTATGTAAGAATTTATCTATTGAATTAATTCAAAATCGTTATTAACTTAACTTATTGTCAAACCTTATTTGCAAATCTTCGTCACATGATAGATTTTGTCTGGAAGCTGAGGTTAGGCGAAGGTTTTTACTTTCCCCAGATATTCGTAACAATTTTGTTACCAATTTTCTAATATTATCATGATTACTAATGTTCTCTCTTTTTATGGCGAAATTTTCGTCCAACAAATTCAAATATTTATCTTCTAGCTCACAACGATGCAATTTCCGGACATGCTGTCGATGTGATAGTAATTCTCGCTGATCATGTGTTAAATTGGTTTTATAATTTTTTGAATAAGGTGAACAACTCACGGATCTCCTAAAATGAAGAATCAGAAATATGTTTTTTTTTGGTGATAAAACAAAGCCTAAATCAAACCTTTTATTATCTTTGTCTTTATTGTTGCGGGCACTCTCATCTGGTGAATATTTTCTTATCATTTTGATTGAGACAAATTTTCAACATTTGGTATTATAAATAATCTTGTTTTGTTTTTTGTTTGTTACTCTGATTTTTTTTGTAGACAACAATTCGTTTATTAGCTCAACATTATTTTAGGTGTCCTGAAGAAAAAAGATTCTGCCTACTGTCAACTGATCTTTTATTTATCAACAAATACAAAAACTCTAATTGTCAGAGGTCATAGCATCAAATCGAATTTTGACTGAACTTTTAAAGTATCCAAGTTAGTATCTAGACACCTCTACATTAAGTTTTAAGAGAAATTAAATTTTAATTTGAACTGATAACCACTTATTTATGGTAATTTTATTTCATAATTACAGGCGCACTGCTAGTTTTTAATAATTTTTGCTTTTTTTATTTTGGTTTTAATGACGATATCACGTATGAACACAACTTACAATAAATATTAAATAATACAACTTATTTCGCTCATACAAACACTAGCTGGCAATTTGTTACAGGAAACGAACTGAAATGACAAAATCCTAAAATTTCTAAAACGGGATGTCTGCAATACAGCCACTCCCTGTGATAAATTTTAAGCTTAAATAATAATAAATCAAAAACAGATTCAAACACATCACGTATCAAATATAAATAATAAGAAGTAGCTATCTCAACATTAAACCCACAATAATTTTTGAATACAATAAATTACTACAGCAGGTAGTAACAGTAGGCAACACATATGGTAAACTGAATCTTTTTAACAATTAATTTCAAGTGCACAGCCAAATTCAAGTTACTTGTTAAATTGTATTTTAACTAATCAAAACAAACATACACTTCAATTTATTATAGAAAAAAATTATATACCAAACACCTAGAACTAAGAAAATGCAAAGTTGTTTGTTTCGTTGTCATAGAGACATTGCTAGGGTTGATTAACTTGATATTTGGGAGGGTTCGCAGAGGCGATAAAATTACATAAAATATGTGAAGTGATAAAGTGGGTGAAGAAAATATTCAAATTAAATACAATACATTAAAAATATCATTGAATGTAACATCATTATAAATATCATTACAAATATCGACAGGTAAAATGGCATACATTTTTGTAGGGTTACCAACTTTCCAAGAGTTTTTTTTAACATGTACCGCGCCACGTTATGTGATCAATTGTTTTGTGGGACCGCTATACAACATTTTTTTTTTTAAATTTAAAGCGAAACGGTTCTGCTCAAATATATTTTATAAGACACTTTAGGACAAAAGAATAGTGCATGCAATGTAAAATTCGTCTACCGGTGGACATATGGCGCTGCAACCAATTATATCTGTGCCCATCGGTGGACATGCGGTCCGTTTGGTTTAGACCAACGTGTACCACCGGCGTTTTTGTCACCAATGGAGGATCTCATCGAACGAAGAACGGCTACAGTGCCTACCCTCAATAGGAAAAATCTGATACACTAATGGATCGCTATATTATTCAGTTAACGCCGCTGGTATCTTTAAAGATAGATAAAAATCCACGAAATTTGAAAACTTGCGGTCATAAGTTCCTCAACTATTTTCACCGATTTAATATTAAAATATTAGTTGTTGATATCAGTTGCCCTGAATATAGCATTAGAATAAGTTAGAATTAGTGCTTGTTTATGTTTTTTTTCCGGCATTATGTATTTATGAACATTAATTTTTGGTGCGTTTTTCTTAAAATAATAATGGAAGGCGTTTGGTTTATTTTTCGGAAGTTGGTAGGGGCTTATTTTCAAATTAATCGTTCATCATCTCCAATATGATGACATGTACCTAATTACCTTTAAAGTTTTAATTGTGATACCATTTTTGTGATTTCTTTTGACTCTTTCGAAAGTAGTTTAAACTAATCCAAATCCATTCACACAAAAATTGATCTAAACAGTTAAGCAAAACAGTCACGTATATTGCCAATATTGTACCTTAGATCTAATATCTTATGAACAAATCAATAGACATTAGACATGTACATAATATAATTCATATGCAACAATTAATCGTAGGTATAAAAACAATAATTTTCTCTTTTTGTCTGCACGAATAAATAGCTCAAAATACATTTTGAAATTAATTTTGATATCGTTACTGTACGTACAACTGCTGTCTAAGATTGTAAACGTTATACGATTTAATGTTTTGTATATTTAAAGTTAATTAATCAACAAAATTTATATTGCTGTACTTGTGCTCTCCTTAATTGTACGATTAACAAACTCATGTAGTCAAACAGTTGTTTTTTTTTATGAAAGACCAGACCTAAGACTACAACAGAAGTACATGCACCGATACTATGTTGAGTGGTTTCTAATATTAGGTTTTGGCAACCATTAAGTAATTTCGTATGCAGTGCCGGATGTTCCAAAGTTCTACCATATACATAATAAAACTTAATCGATTATTAATTAACCGACATATGTATCTGCTCATTAGGATTAATTTCAATGGCTAATAATAATAATGAATAAAAATATATATTGCAAATGGTATTAGAATATAGTTCTAAGTCGGTATCTTCTACGTTACATTGCAAACAAAGTTGTGAATTGGGTTCGCAAAAATGGCGTTGAGCTAAATTTAGTGGCCGTTATTTTATTAGTGCGATAATTAAAAAAATAGAAATATTTTTATATGCGTTAAGGTGGGTGATTTTATATTTAATGTCTGTCTTTTAAACATAATTTATGACTACTTATTACCGCTGATTTGTCTCTGTTGATGTTGGGCCAATATTTACAAAATACTTATGTACCAGTAGTGTACCATACGATTTATATATAACTAAGTAGTAGTTCAGCACTGTACATGAGGATATTTGTTTGTTCAATCATTATAGAGAGATGTACTACTATTTAGTATTTACTATTCAATAGAATTAAATTAGAATTAGTTTTCATCGAGCTCTCGTACGATCCGTTTGGGATAGGTTAAGTTGAGATTGGTGCCGCCGCTGATTTATAAGCCTTTTAATGTATTAAATATTTATAAATGATTTTTTATATTTTTTTTTGAAAAACTGTGTTTACATAGAACTCAATTGAAGTTTTTCTTTTTAAACAACTCCCAGTGTTAATGTTTCGATTTTTTTTTTTTTTCATCATCTAAAATTTATATCTCGAAGGCGTTTTAGATACATCTGGTGATCATTTTCAATTCATCATTACTATTTAATCGAAGATCGTACAAAATTGATCGGGTACAGCAATGAATTTTTAGAATGTAGTTCATGGCATTTAATGGATGCAGTTGTTCTCGAAATTCTATGAAGACATAGTGCTGTAAAGAAAGAATTAAAATAGACCGGAGGACCGATCTAAACCATTGTAAAGTTTGATAAAGTGAATGTTGGGTGCAGTGTAGTTTTTGCAAATAAATAGCAATGCGGAAATAAATAGCAAAAACCCGTTGACAGTGATTGTGAAGTGTTGAACAAATACGAAAAATTTAAGAGAAATTTTAAGTGAAAAACAAAAATATGGATTAAAAAAGGATTAACTGCTTATAGAAGAAAATCGAAATGTATGCATCAAAAAGAAAAGGTAAAGAGATTAATAATTAATTATATATAAGAATAAACCGGCCTAACCTTTTGTTGCATTTATAAATGTAATAGACGACTTAAGCTCAATATGTCAATGATTTAATTTATTGACTCCGTGGTTTAGGTCGTGGTTTCGTTTGCAGTCTTTCTCTATTTTTCTCAATCAAATTTATTTATTTAAAACGAAATGTATTGTAGTTTTAATTTAATTGTGAAAGATGTGATCTTTCCATTTCAAAGAATTAAGATATACTTAATTATCTTTGAATCGCCCTACATATAAAAGAATATACAAGAAATGTATATGATCAGTCCAATGATCGTTTCCAATAACTACCTTTAATAAATAAATCAAAAATGTATGATTTTTAAAGATTATAATTGAGAATGTTTACGATTCTGTAGACAACTAAAACACTCTGGTATAGAATAGAATAGAACACTGATTAAGAATAGGCAATAAATGTATAACTTAATGTGATTGTTAATAAATATTAGTAGGGTAAGAAGTATAATTGTTGGGTCCGTACATTTCTGGCATTTCACACATTTGCGGACGTTGATGTCATTATTTTTCTAAATTTGAAAAATACATATTAATTCCAAAATTTCATTTATTTATTTAAGCTACAAAATATTGAGGTGAACGTGTTATTTTAGGCTAGACGTGTGTTTATTTGACCAGTATACAAACATTTTTTTTATATTTATATCCAAAAATATTTATAAGAAAATGTTAAGTTTGTCATCCTATATTCTATCACCTAATATGATAGAGGTAAAAATAAAATTAATATACTTAAGACAATACCTACTAATAACTTCTATCAAAGATCTAAATCTAATCTAAATAATACATAAGTATATTCAAAATAATCAAAAACATTAAATTGACCATTTAATTAATTTATCATAGTTTGTTTAATGCGTGTATTTGTAAAGTTAATAGGTTGTAAAAAGCTTAAAAGTCATTAAAACTGAAAGTATTTGTCATCAAAAACATAAATAAACAATTAATAAGTTGGCAGCAACATTAAAAATTATTTAGTTATATTATCATGTAATTTGTATTAATGATCTTAGTATAAGGATCATCAATCCATGTGCGCGTTTCTCGACAATCTTCCCACATGATGTAGGTAGGTATGATATCGGTGATTTTTCTTTCGTGCAGTTATTTTACTACACTTAATGAAAAGAGTTGTTTTTTTTTTGGCCATTTCACGTCATCACACAATATGAATAAATTAACAAAAACTGAATGAAATAGAGCTACTGCAGTTAACCGACCAATAAGTATCTTTTTTGATAAATCAAGTTAATAAAGTAGTAGGCTGTCAATGTAATGATTTGTCGAATTGTTAATGTCAATCTTGATCAATCTAGTTTCTAGTAAAGTTTCTAGTAAGTTAACTATCTTAGTGTATGTAGATATATGTAATGTTTCATTTACTGTATCATTTACCCTATGGATTTAAGTATAGAAATGCATATTTATGAAATATTTACATTTCTCACCTTGATTTATTTTTGGTCGTAATCTCATTCAAGGATTCGTTTTCATCTTCGGACTAAAATAGTCTCAACGTTGTGTGTAAACACATAGACTAAATTGAATAGTCATTAAATAAAAATAAACAAATAACGTATAGTATACATTGTAGTACAATTGTACATAATGTCATTAAGATGTTTGTTTATTATGATACAATTATAATTCGTCACATAAATCAAATTTAATTGGATCAAGATTGATTTGTTTGTCTGGGTCAATGTGAGTGATAGGACCATCAACTTTTGTATGATTTATTCTTGGATATATATACAACTTGGTAATTTATATACATACATACATACATATTATATACACAAATATAGGTCAGTGATATTTTAAATATATTTTATTTTAAAATTTTCCCACCTGAACGCCATAATTTTCGGTTAAAATATTTAAAATTTTAATTTTTTTGGACATGTGAAGTATTTTTTGTCTATTTTCTTATTCTCCAGAAATAATGTTGATGTTGTGGCGGTCTCGGCAGTCAGATTTAATGGAAATACCAATAATTTAGTTTTCCATCATGCCGCAGCCAAAATTTAAATTCTTTACTGCCGAATGAAATTTTAATTTAATCTATTTTTGAATTAGCAATACGATTAAAAAAGATTTAATATACTCAGTCTATTTAAGATATGAAAACAAATTGATGGGTTTTTTTTCCATAAGTATGAGTATGAGTATTATGCATTTGAATGTAAGCAAAGTATTAAATAATTTTTAAATTTAAGTCTGTCATAGCGATCAATAAATAATTCGTATAAGAATTTTTTTTTTTAATTTCCTTAAAGGGTGGTTTAAAATTAACATTTAACATTTATGTATACTTAACAATTAAAGTTAATTTTAAAATAACTAATATGCGATCCTATATTCATTTCAGCTTTTGGAGAGGAATTTTCTCAAACTACAAGTTCTGTAAAACAGAGATCTTCACTCAGAACAACCAACAAGTTGCAGGTAAATTATAATTTAATTAGAAATTGTTACTTTTTTCCTTTATTCTTTCCTGGCAACTAGTGGTAAACATGGCAAACTCCGAGTAAATTGGTAATAATTAAATAATTTTTTAAAATAAGTATATTTCCTAGTCAACGTTGAGAAAGTAAGATATCGTATTAGCGATGATTTGAAACAGGACAAAATTTAGAAAATAGATATTTCCGATAAGAAATGTTAAACGAGATTTGGCAGACTTTTGAAATGACCAGAAATAATATTGAATTATGGGAACAAATAGAAGAAATATGAAATTCCATTTATGTACTAGATGTTTGCCAAAACCTCAGACAAGTGTGGTCAAAAAAGGAAAATCGAACAAAAAGCGAGAACGTACATTACATCTCCGTACAGTATATACATACTTATAGTATAGTATTATACGTATATATATATACTTAAATACATACTTATTTATAATGCTTTCATTTTTATATGTAAGCGCTTCAAATTTCTAATAAATAAAGAAATATCATTGTGAAAACGTGAAAACCACCTAAATAAATCGTCATCACAAAACAATTTAAGTTATGTTAACACATTTTATATATGTATATCGGTATTTATTGGCTGGCATACATTAAAAATAGAAATTTTATGCAAATTTTTTCATACGGCGCCGAGCTAGTTTAATAGAAAAACGGCATCAATTGGCAAGTGTCCGCACTAACACCGTTTTTACATATGAAATTTTCATGGCAGTTGGCCATCTGTTGAATGTTGGAAAAATTTGTTTTCTTAATCAACGACAATTATACTAACGAAAGTGTAGGTATAGTATCCAAGTTTTTTTTTTCCTAAATTATTGGTTTTCAAAAAAAACAACTGATATGATGTATATAAGTATAAGTAAATTAAAATATCCACAACATACGAATCTGTTTGATCAGATGCCGTTTTGAATGACCGACATACTTAATAGTTCAATATACCCATCCCCAAAGCATACACATATATCTCCTAATGGGCTTATGTAAATGAACTCGTATCAAGTTCAACGACTTCAACTCACAAAAAAGATTAAAAAGCTAGTAAGTAAGTAAAGTAAGCGATGCATCTGCACAAACAATGAACGACGTCCTCTAAGTCATACTTTGGTCACTTAAAGCACAAAGAAGGACGATATATTTCAATATTTTGTTGTTGTTGCTAAAAGTACTCTATGAATTGACAAATTCCCAGATGTCGTTTGACACAATCTTTAGTGTTAACACTCCCACCCATGTGCATAGATGCTCCCTTCTTTTATCTCCTTCTCGGTAACCACTGCTCGGATTTTAATTAAATTTTTTGTTTTCTGGGTTAGTAAAATATAAACAAAATTGTATTTTATAATAAATTAAAAATGGTTTTCAACAAGTAATTATATTGTAATATGGAATATAGACGATGAACTGAACGGTGTGAAGATAAATTATCGTTTCATATAAAATCATTAAAAATAGCATTGCAATGTGTTGCACGATTGCACTGAAATTCATTTATATCTCGTGTTTAATGTTAAAAATAAACTTGGGTCGTTTTTAGAAGGTCAATAACTTCAAAATAGAATTTTGGATTTTAATAAAATGTATTTGTAAAACGAAATAATAAATTATGGACATTATAGTAAAATGTAATGTACAAGTCCACGTACTCGTACATACTCATTGCTTAAACTATCTTAATCAATTTTTGGCAATATCCCAACAATACTGTTCGTGTATCTATCTACTTAGTAGAGCAAGATATAGTTTATAATTGATGTAAATACAAATGTAGATATAATGTACCTATTTACTAAAGGTAGTCGTATAGTTCGTTGTCCTTATTCATATTGTTGAATTCGTAATGTATGGTGTAATTGGTGTACGCCACCCTGAAACCCTCATTCCAACATACAGTGTTGAAATTCATCAAACAACTTTTTGACTTGACAATATTTATTCGCTGTACTTATAGAGCATTAAATTCGGATTCTCCATTCGTTTTGTTTAACATTGGGTCAAATATAATTGTATTTCGTGTTCATTGGGTATGCTCTCGGTACCGTAAATGATTACTGGACAGATCAGTATTTTTTTTAAAATGTTCCCTTTTAGATAATTTAATAATTTTTTAGATGTCATACTAGTTTGCTAACGTCAAAATATGTTCTGCTGTCATGCTGGACTTTTCTTTGAAGGCAATTTTCCGGGATGGTCTTTCCGTCGCCAACAAAAATAATTTATTCAGACCATCTTGCAATTTGCTCGCACGGAATTTGTAATTTGAGAGAATATGTCATTTATGTAATTTGAATCGAAATGTCGATTAAACAAAGATTTACACCCACTCTATACGATCGATAAAAAATACCTAAAAATAATATTTTTTATTGTTCGGTAATTTTCATGAGGGGATCCAATTTTCAGTCTAAACCGCCTTTCTTTTTTGAAAATTTTGTTTCGACTACCCACAGAATTGAATTATTTTAAATAAGAATTTTAGATATACTTTTTCACTGCAAATATTAAATTAAATTTTTATAGCTTTCTTTGAATTTGTCGTCAATTTTCACCAGGGTATCCAATCTGCAGGAAAAGGACTCCCACCTATCGTTATCGATGTTAATTGTTTATTGTCGTCGTTTGTTGTAATTCCTTTAGTCTACCAGGTATTTTCGTCTTCTGTTCATTGAATTTGAAAAGACTAACGTTACGTACTGCTTCTTCCATTCAGAAAATAAAAATTCCATAATTCCATAATATAATATAAGTACTAAACAGTTATTAAAGTTTCGTGCTTTTACTTCTACTTACTAAACCTAAAACGAATTGTTTAATTAAACGATCCACTCCCGCAGATGATTTACAGTTCAATTTTTAAAAATACATTTACAATACTTAAAAACCGAAAATAAATATCAACAGAAAAAAATTACCGTGCGAAATTAAAATTGATTTGTGATGAACGAAAATAAACAAAAAAACATTTACGACTGTACCACTCACCTTTGGCTAATGAGGATTAAGAACAAATATAACGCGCGCGCAACATTTTCCTTTTGTATTCTCTCTCAATTTTCTTTTCTTTTTTCCGACATCAATTGCAGCCAGCGAGAGAAAATTTACCATGGGTTTTTCAGTGCGAGCCGTACAGAAAGTTAGTCTACAGTAATACGTTCAATTGGTCGGTCGAGGTTTTTCTAAGAAATTGATCGGATTTTTTAAGTTTTTTTAAAAAAAAAAAAAAAAATTGAATTTTTTATTATATTTTCGATCTGTGATTTTTTTTAAACCCATTATTTCTTAAATAGATAGATTATTGATAAATCTTGTTGTTGTATTGGGCAGTGAATATTAAGTATTTCTTTTCTAATTATGCAGTATATAAAAGGAAAATGTTGTGAAAAATGTGGATAATTGAGAATACCCAGTGAGCTGCATTCAAATTATAACCTACGCAGCACATGCACAAATTTTATTTTTAGAAATTATATGTGAAGATATCGTAAGATGAGTTTTCCATGAAAATGTACCTATAAAGAAAATTCGGTTTATGTTTTTAAGGGGAATACGTTAAAAATTAAATTTCTATTGAAAATATGAGTTCAGTGCTTTATGTGATTATGTAAAAACCAAATAATTTCAAAAACGAATCAACGAAAAATCAAAAGTGCCGCTGTAAAATGGAAAATCAAATATACAAAATAAACTTAGAATGATTAATCGAATAGGCTATTTATAAATTGAAGTACGGATGTGTATATCAAAGTGATTAAGTTCAATTGAGTTAAGCTACAAGTTTTTAAGCAATTTTCATTGTTAATTTACATTAAGCAGTCATGTCATTCTGTCGAATAACAGGCCGTTCAAGGGGTCTGCCAAAACCAAATTATTTTCCACTATTGGCACCAATTTCACCAGCTGATGCTAGACGATTTTGTAAAATTACCGGCAAAGCATATGGATTACCGTCACATCACTATATACCTGTAATTTTGACCACACACTCTAGTCGAAAGAAATGCAATGTTACTAATTCGGAAGACTTTAGTTCACAACAATTCAAACCGGATATTGACTATGGCAAACGTAAACACATTGTCCTAGCCGATTATCGGTATATGTTTCCGATATTCGATGAAACGGATGAACTGCAAAAAGGATTAATGGATTTATTGAATGCCAAAGAAATCGAAGGCGATAATTTTGTCTATCAAGTAATCGAACGGAATTGTAATTTAGTTTTTCCTGCCAAATTAGAGGCTGCAGTTCGTGATGGTGATGTTAAAGATGTTATGCTGGCCAAAGATTCCGATACCGTTCTACTTAAAATGAGACAGGGTAAAAATGTTTCGGTTGATCTGCAAGATTATGATGTTACAGTGAATAGTTTGTATGACGGTGAGGGACCAAAGTTTGAAGTGATAATGGAACGTGAAGCAGAAGAAAAGGAGACTCAGCGAAGAACCAAAAAGAGAAAAGAGAATTTATCACAAATTACAAAAATATTTGAAGTAAAAGAAAAAATTCAGGAAGCAGAAGACCTAAAAGAAACAACTTTTAAAGAATTAAAACGCCAAAAAATGGAAACAAAATTAATTGACGAAAAACAACAAGTTGAATTTAATGATTTGAACATCGAAGCAATGCGTTCTAAGTGCAATTTGTATTTAGCAAATGGAGATTGGAGAGATCTTGTTAAACCCCTTATTGAGTCTTGGGATTGGGAGACGTATGAAAAAGAAGCACTACAATCTGCAACAGAATCAAAAATGATAACAAACGCATTACCGATTCCATGTAGTATAGAACCAACTAAAATAGAAGCAAAAGACATACAAGTTGAAACATTACTTTTGGAAGGGACCTCCGGGTTGGATGTTATTCCATTTATTGGAGAAATTTCACCATTTACGCAAAAAGTCGATATTATTGAAATAATACAGACTATGAAAATTGAAGACAAGAAAAAATTAGAAAATATTTCGGATATTATTTCTAATGATCCGTCCTTAAGTAATGAAATCCCACTTCAAGAGGAAATTCCTGCTGTACTATCAAATATGTCTAAAGGAACTATCAGGGAAGTCAATAAAGTTCCCGGGTTATCGTTAGACATTAATGCGGCAAGAAGTGTTTTTTTAGCTGGACAAATGGTAGAAACACCAAGTGGCAATGTTTTTGTTCCAGGTCAATCAGTACAAACACCACATGGTTTAGTATATGTTCCTGGCCTTACAATCAGTACACCAAATGGACCATCATTTATTGCAGGCATTATAACTCCAGTTTCGGATACATTTCCAAGTCCAACTTTTGTTGCTGGCCAGATCGTTGACGAAGATTTTATATGTGGTCAAACATTTCATACACAAACTGGTCCTAAATTTGTGGAAGGTCAAACTGTCATTTCTCCAGATGGTTTAAAGTTTGTACCTGGTGTAGTCAATAATAATACTCAGCAATTTGTTCCCGGTCAAAAAATCATAACTACTGATGGAATTCAATTTATTCCTGGTCAAACTATGTCTACGGAAAAAGGAGAACTATTTATAGCTGGGCAGAATGTCCATATAGAAAAAGAAGGATGGACATTTGTTCCAGGACAAACGATTGATGAATCTTTCGTGCCCGGAAGATCTATAATAACTGATGAGGGTTCTAAATTTATTCCTGGACAGTTCGTAAATGACATATTTGTACCTGGTATTTCAAGCATGTCTGACGAAAATTTAAAATTTTTACCAGGAATTAATGTAGAGACTAAGCAAGGACCAAAATTTGTCGAAGGTCAGATGGTTTCATCGCCACATGGAACGATATTTATGCCGGGTAAAACAGGAACAAATGAATTTGGGGTAATTGATTTTGCTGTTGCTAAAACCGTTAGTGACATTGTGTTTAGTGAACCCATAAAAGCTTCATTTGTAATTGATTCCACAAACGCGGAGATTTCAAATCCAAGCTTATCTGTTTATGGTCATATGGTGCAAACAATCAAAGGTGTGGAATTTTATCCAGAAAAAATTGATATTGAACATCTTCCGGCTGGAAAAATTATACCCGGTAAGCTCATTAAACAAGGAACAGATTCAAAATTTGTTCCTGGAATAATGGAAAATGGTGGTTTTATACCTGGTCAGGTTGTATGGACAGATAAAGGAGAACAATTTATTCCTGGTCAAGTTATAGAAACTAGTGAAGGACTTAAATTTGTTCCCGGTCAAGTTATAGAAACAAAATCAGGCAGTAAATTTGTTCCGGGACAAACAATTAGTACACCAGAAGGTTTACGTTTTGTTCCTGGACAAATTGTTCATACCAAAGCTGGGCCGACATTTATTCCCGGACAGGTTATTTCTACTGATGGTGAGGGTGAACGATTTGTACCCGGACAAGTTGTTGATACAGAAGACGGTCCACGATTTGTTCCTGGTCGAGTAATTGAGAGTGGTGATAAAGTAACGTTTATACCAGGACAGATTGTTCAGACAGATGCTGGTCCAAGATTTGTTGCTCCGGATTTAAGTGATATTGAGGGAAAACAACAATTTTCCGTTCAAAGTTTTCTTGTTACACCAGAAGAGCTGAAATTATTAAAACCAACACACACATGGAATACATCGCCAAACTCAAAAGGAGAGTTGAGTATCGATTCGAATATGCTGCGCCAATTGTCTGAAGCCGGTATGACTATTGGTCGTCAAATCGAAGCTTCGGCAGTTGATATTGTTTTGCAAAGTACAAAAGACAAACAAATTGTAACGAAGTTTGCGGAGAAATATTCCTATTCATCAAATGAAATTGAGACATTACACAAAATCTTTGATGAAATAAAGAACATTGTAAATACCGTTAAAGATAAATATCAAAATGGTGTCATGTCAGGTGACGACTCACTTAAAAATGGCCATTCTAAATATAATATTGAAATGAATGGTGTTAACCACTGTAACAACAACAATGATCGAGATACAATGCAGGTTGTGGATGTCATAGTGTCAACAGTTTTGGCTGTCATAACGGCAAATGAATTATGTTCATCTAAAAATATACCAAAACACTACAATAATTCGTCTCTCTATGAATTAATTAGTGAGGAGCTTGAGAGGAAAATAGATCAAAGTAATTTATTAGATTTAGATGTGGCGATTATGTCTAAATCAATTAGGAAGAAGGTTGAAACAGAAGTAAATAGAGAAATTGAGAAGATTACACGTATAAGAAAAGTTGAGCTAATCAAAGCCACATTAACCGCAAATTCATATAACGACCAGGAAGTTTTAATGAATTTTACCAAAGTTCTTGATAATGAAGATATGATCTCAGCTATTCAAGAATTAACCGACCAAGACCCAAAAATGATATTAAAAATTATCAAAAAATTAAAAGAAAATTCTCCAGATCTTACTAATGATATTAAAGTGAATGAATCTCTAAAGAAAGCCATCATTCTCGCTGTTAAAGAATCTGCAAACGATGAATTTAACCGGATTACCTCATCGAAGGAGAGTACTGAAATGGAAATTCTTCTAAAGGAAACAGTTGCTTTGTCGAAAGCATTAGGATTGTCAGATGTAACATCTGCATTAATAGCAGCTTTAAGTAATACAGGAAACATCGATATTGTACTACATCAAGAAAATACTAAAGAACTACTTCAGAGAATTCTAGTAATACGTAAACTGGCCGGAAAAAGTTCATCCTTAAAACAATCTCTCGAAGGAATGATATCAGATCCATACTCTGCCCGAAAAGATCCAAGAATTCGTGAACTTATCCGACAAAGCGGTGTCCTAACGATACCGCTATTGGAAAAACCTCAACCGATAAACTCAACTGAAGTGCCAATCTCATATCTCTGTTCCGACAATCAACTAGCAATGGAAGACTTTCTGTTGCGACGTCAGGCAAAATGTCGCGGTGCCTTTTTAATTGTCAAAGAAGGTCTTCAGGCGGTAGTGCCACGTGAATCAAGCCGTGACGTATTAACTGGTAAATGTGCGTATACGGTTCTCGATGAAAATGGCATCAGACATTTTGAGCCATTGCATGTGTTTTCAGCGTTAAAATTGAATACACCTTTGGCGGCACATCGATTCTCCATTTATTCATGTGATATGGCCAGCAGTGATGATTTTGAAATAGACAGCGTTTTGACATCGACTTGTAGTACATTAAGTAATGACATTCAAATAATAACAAATGGGCTGTTGCCAAAAGACAATCGTCAGTGTTTGGACAACACGCCAATTTTAAAAAAACGTCGTTTGATTGAAAGCTACTTGAGAAATAAAGAGAAGGTAAGATTAAACATTTTTGAGTTAATTTACTATTTTAAGATTTATGGCAAAAATAGAACGAAGAATATTTTCAGCATCGCAAAACATAAATTTTTTAAAATTAAGTGCCGTATCATTCAATATAATTAATTTTCATACAGTTTTTTGAAAGTTATGGAAATAGAAAAAATTAATCTAATTAATGTTCAATTAATGGAAAATGGAAGTGTGTAATTTCGAAAATTAAAATTTTTAAGCTTAGGCTAATAATCTTCTATTTATCATCTATA
>JANSTT010022870.1:0-41175 GCA_026745375.1 Platyura marginata | reverse complement strand
TTGCACTTTAACTGGCATTTTTGGACGAAAATTATTAAATAATTTTGGAAAATTTTTAGTCAAAATAGTTTTCCAAAATATCATTTTGTAGGGGAGTTCTCATACTAAGATACCATTTCTCATAAAAAATTGATATATTGATATATATTGATATTTTGTGTTTTGAAAAATATTGCCCCCCCAAGCTTTTCCTGAAATGTCGCCCCTGAAGTCGACGTAAGAAAAGTTGGTCGCATGCTGATGCGAGAAAGGGTACGTGCACAATGAACGATATAACGCTTGTACTTATTGCTTATTCTTATTGCGCTTATACTTATGCCGGTTGAAGCAATTTGAGTGCGCATAGTAAAAGCTTACATAAGCCTACAAGTAGTAGTAGTAGGCCTTTGTTAAATTAAAGAAATTTTTTCAATATCAAGTAGTTTTCATTATTTCTTCCATTTATACATAAACAATTTTCAAATGTCAAAATAAGCCAACGGCATCAGCGAGCAGAAATATAAAAAACAAACTTGTAAGTTGGTAGGCACTGGCAACCAGTAAAAGCAAGAACTACAAGCGTTTATTGTGCGCATACAATTTGTAGAAGGTCAAATAGACAGTAAGTTTGTAATAAGTCTTAGGTCGCTCATCCACTGCATGCGTTTTCGTACGAATTGCGTTCGTCAGACAATTTTATTAATAACAAGGTAACATATTAATTAATAACAAGCTACTTAAATTATAAAATCACCTACAAATTTTAATATTTTTATTTGGCAGAAACTTAAGAATTGGATTTTTTTTTGTTATTGTGTTGCTTTTTATTACCACAATAAATTATGTTGGTCATTTTAAGAATGGATTAATGTTTTATACTGAAATTACTCGGTAACATTTTAATTTTTGTATTGTAGAGTGACGTAATTACTTTCCTAAATAGTGTACCTACCTGGTATACTATTTGGATTAGTCAGGGTTAAAAAGTGGTATAGCACCATGGTAATATAATCGGCACTCTACGGTATTCACAACATACGAGCACAAAATTATTAACATTTTCAATATATGTATCTAATATCTATGTAGTACTAAAATGATACTGTATTGAAACCAAAAATTGTTCCTATATGTATGTAATGTATAAAAAAAAAATTTCGTTTCATGTTTATAGTTTGGTTGATGTTGAATTTTGATATTGAATCCAGAGTCGAAATAAAGGACTTGCTCAACCACATTCCTGGCGCGTAAAAGAACAAACCGCACAATCAAGTCGGTATTCCTACAGAATATCAAAGTGTTTTTCGTTAATATTTTGTTGGGCATGGCATAATATTTTATAAGGTTTGTTGAGTAAGAAATCATTAGTTACAAACATAAAATTTTTATGCTGTATGTCTACAATGTTTATAAATATTCATGATGTAAGGTGGGTCTGGGTACCTATTAAGTATTTGGTAATTTTAGTACTTATACATATTTATTATTTATTTAAAAACCAAATGTATTTAAAAACAATTTGTTCTAAATTTATTAAATAATCTTTATCGAATTTATAGAGGTGATCATTGATGATTCTGAGGCAAAACAACAAGATTAAAATAGCTGAGTAATTTCTACCTAATCTTTATAGTTCAAGAAAAATCGGTCCGGCATCTGCTACGTAATTCCACTAATTTTATTTTCTTTATTGCCACTTTTAGTGATCCACCTAAGTAACACACATAATGTAATGGAACGATACAATACCTCTATTACAAGTATTAGACTTCTTTTGCTCTAACTAAGAAGTGCTGAATGTCTAAATGTTCTGATATCCATAAAATGTCCCACTTCAATAATTGTGAACGAATTGATATATAGAGACTTACTCACCTAGGGAAATGAAACTACAAACAGGACAAGCATGTATGCATTGCATAGCCTACCTTAGTAACGTTTGACCGTCCAAATGCTTCAGTGGTAGAAGTAATGTCATTTGGAACGGAAGGTATCGAGTTCGATCCCTATCTGACAGTAAAAATATTAAGTATTTTTCTCTCATACGGAGATTGAGGTTTGGGTCGAGTGGTTCGAATTCCACTTAAAACTAAAGCTTTAGGCCTAGGGCATCATTTCAGGGAATAATTCCTGAAATTCATCGATTCTACAAAGGAAACATTTTCAAATGTTAGAATAAAGATCTGAAGTTTGAGAATTTGTGGAGTTTGGAAGTTGCAGTGTTTTCACCTGAAATGATGTAAAAAGCACTCCTAAAGAGGGAAGCCCAGTTTAAGAAAACTTCACAAGAGCCTCGAACAAATCGACGTTGGCTGAGGACCGGTAGATATGGCGAGCAGTTGTGGAAGAAAGCTAAATCATTATCTGTAGCCTTTGGCAGAAATTGTGCATTCCACTAAATTTGACACATCTGCAAAAACAAAATAGCGGTTATCAAGTTTTCTCCTAATTTTAGATTATATTTATTTTAAGAAAACGTTAAATATTAGAATCGCTATTATGTTGTGTTCATGTTTAGTTAGAAATGAAATTCTAAGATTTTTCGTTAGATTTTTTAAAGGAATGAACGTTAACCTGAAAGTCTCCACCCCTTTTTGTTAATTAATTTGTATTAGTTTAAGCCCTCAAAGCGGCTATAATATTTTAGAAAGTTTAAGCTAAGTTGGAGTTTTGTATAATTTGTTGAATTTATATTTATGTACATTTATTTTATAGAAGATATTATGGCTAGCTCCTAGCTAGCTTTAATTCTTTTGATAAATCGTACTATGAGTAAAACGTTTGTCAGATTTAGTTTATTATTTAATTAAAATTTAAAAAAAATCAATTTTGATATAGTTGAGAATCAATTTTTTGTTTATTTTTTAATATTTATAAAACCTCACTGTAAATAAAAAATTGTGAACAGATCAACAAACCAAAACTACATCTTAATTATTTGGGTTTTCATAAATAGGTATATTGGAATTATACGTTAGTGGTTCCCAAACAATTCGCGGCCCCCTTTCCTAAGTCAAAGCATGTCTCACCATAAGTGATAAAAATAATTATGCAAAATTATTTGCCAAATAAATTTTTTCGAAAAAGTTAATCCTTTATAAATTTATTTGGCAAATAATGTTGCTAATTTAAAAATTATACAAAAATACCTAATTTCAGAATCACATCTTTAAAAATAAGAAAGTTCAAAATTTGTGCCACTTTTTAAAAAATTTATTTTTTCGATTTTTATCTTCAAAATTATTGAACTACCAAAAATTAAAGGATTTCAGGCATAACTTCGAGAATGATAAAGATTAGACTAAAAATGTTTTGTTTTATTAAATAAATATAAATTTCTGATTATTTGAGCCACATTTTACATTTTTCCTTTGGCTGGTGATAATTTAACATAGTTATATTGTAGATTTACACCAGCTCCCCTAAATGTCGCATCTTACTACATTGAATCAAAACGAGAAAAAAAATGATTATAGAACCTTTAGCAATACTCTGCGGCGCAGATCCTAACTTCTAAAACAATCTGGAAAAACTTCTAAGAATAGGAAATGTTTTGGAGATATTTGTATTGAATTAATGCACCCTCATCCCGTATCCGGATAATATATCGCCAACGATTGGTCGTTAACAATTAATCGCTAATAATTGGTCATCATCAATATATCGGCGAATTTCGACTCCATTTTTTTAGCTTTTGCTTCGCTAAATACGAAATAATAAAAAAAAACATGGAAAATTGCTTTGCTTTGTGATTCTAGGTTCAGGGGCAAGTGCAATTAAATATAATTAAAAATTGATTGGCAATATTTTCATGACGTGGATTAAATAATCACAGCGATTATTCAATACATGCAACGAAAATAATGGTGATCAATTCTCCTTAAAGCTAATCTGATCTTGGTAATAAATTTAGCATGATATGTAGAAATTGCTTAACTCAACCTATCATCTACAATGTATACAATATTCATACATACACGATTATAGTACTGATTTTACTCAATGTACTTAATGTATTTGGAAATGCTCACCCTATTCTAAATACTAAACTGAAGCATCATGTTAACTACAATGTAATATCGATTGATAACGGATTTTTATATCGATCGCTCTCGCGTGTCAACATGCAGTTATATTTAAAAAAGGGATCTTTTTCTATATACTTGCATATGGGGGTGTATTATAATATATATTATTTCAAAATAATGGAATATAAATGTGACTTGTTTTTGATCCAATTTTAAACAAAACCCCGCATATGCATTAATACGACGTGCCATATGCACATAAAATACATTCGTACGGCCGACGAAGTACGTGCATTTTTCACTTAAAATGTTTAATAATCCACAGTGGAAATTATCTGCAGTCATTTTTTTATAATTATTTTTATAGTGAATTAGGGAAAAATGTATAGTTTATTAGGGAGTGGACTAAAGCAAATAGAACAGTTTCAACTAATTTTTAGTAACGGAAAAAGGACAAGGAATATGGTACGATGGAAGATGGATTAATATTTTCTAGTAAATGACGTTTATTTTGTACGTTTGTCAAAGCAGACGCTCTGTTTGATCGTTTCTCAAATAAGTCAATTGTAATTTTAATAAGTCATTCATTCCACCACGCACCACTCATCCATTCAAGCAGAGAGACACAGTTATAGATTCCAAGAAGTTAAGAAGTATTTGTAATTATTGATGTAATAATAACTAACTCTATGTGTTCTGTACTAACTATACTTATTATTGCCACATATTCAACCATTAAATCTATGTTTTTTTAGAAGAAGAGTCGTCTTAAGTGTACCATGAACGATGATTACCAACTATTGTCGCTAGTCCGAATAACATCTCACATATTGTTCTAAAATATTGGATTTAGTTATAGCCATCCCCTGAGCAACTTCTTCCACCCATCTCTCTCATAGATCTTCCTATTTTCCTCAACCTTGGTGACTAAAATATAGTATAAGTTTAAGTTCAGATCCCTCCAATCATCACATTTAACATTTCCACAATTTATTCGCCAACAGAAAAAAACCGAGATAAAACAACGATTGATTTCGAAATATTTTCGGTAGCGTTATTGATTAAATTAACGAAATTGAAAACTTTCCAATCGCAGACTAAATTAGTGAAGAGACCCCAGTTTGGGCTATTAAAGTCTTCAGGAATATTGACACATTTGTGTACGTTTACTTTTGCAATCAAAATTACCTTAATTTACCATTACAATACCTTTTAGAATAAAAAAATTCAAAATTAAAAAGTAGTCCTTCAAGAGGTTAAAAACCTTCTGGGTAAAATTAATTTGGCATATATTTGGTATAGCGATAAATCCGAGTAACCATTGAGTTAAGTTTAATATTTTTATTTATTTAGTTTCTTTAATTAGGATATAAAGTAGGCAACAAGGCCCGTACAGCGTACATACATACAAATTCTAGAAATGAAATAAAATTAATTACAGCGACATAACGGTATGTTGTGGAAATTTTTCGTCTATCAATGAAATCTTCATTTTTATATTCTCTGTAATTGTTGTCCTATTCATTTTTTCTACATTACGACTATCTTTCGAGTAAATGTTAAAAATTAGGTGCACACTGTACCAAATTGTCCGATTTGCTCTAAAAACAATAGAGATCTTAATCTAATACTACATAATAAACTAAAATTGCAGCTTTCTATCTTCAGCCGTTTAGCCGGAATCTTGATAACGAACAGACAGACAGACGGACGGACGCACGGACATGCATATTTCGAATTAGAATTTCACAAGACAATGGTATTAAAAAATTAACGATGAATATTAAGGGGCGTTACAAACTCCGTACCAAGGTTATAATATCCTTTGATTAACATCATAAAGGTATTAAAGGTAGATTGAGCTCATATCATTAGTAATTTCGTAGATATGTCTTGAAAAAAATTTTAAAACTAGTTAGGGAGATTTGGTATTGATTTTATTCTTTTAGGTACATAATTGTAAAGGTTAGATTTTCTAAATGTTACGTTTTTGAATACGAAGTTCAAATTAATTGTATTAGATCTGATGTGTGGTGAGAAGTTCTTGTAAAGTTATTGTGTACATCGCTATTAGTAACAAAAGGGAGAGAATTTTTTTATAAGATTGTTTTTAATTTTGTAAATTAAAACTATTAACTAATTCATATTTGTTAACGATTTCAAGTGGTAATAGAATGACTATATGGATGATATTTGTGTTCTGAGTTGTTCCTTAAGATTTTATCAATACTTTGAGCGTGGAATTGTAGTGTATTATGTAGTGGCATTATTAAGGTATTAAGGTTTTTTTTATCAAGAGTATTTTTTATTTTCCTAGACTCCAGTAAATTTGCAGATTTTTTATATGGTCTATCAATATGATTAGACCATGTAAGTTTTGAATCTATATGGAGGCCGAGAATCAACTTAATATATATGATTTGGTCATTCATTGAAATATTAATATTGGTAGTACTAAGATTAGGAATTTTTAAGCAGCATGTTTTAGTTATACATATTTATGAAAAGTAAGCCATTTATTAAATAATGTTCACATTACATACCTACATACATACATACATTCTGACAGTATCGTCAGCAATTAATTGAATCTATGGTTTCTTAAAGTTCAGTTTTAGCACCAACTCTTTTTCTATTATACAATAGTTTATATCAATGATCTCTTAACATCCATCAGTGTTTGATGTCCGTAGCAAAATTAGCAAAAAGATAGCAAAAAATCCCATCATTATAATAATCATTCATAACAATTACAACCAGTATTTTAAATTATTGACACCATGTATGTACATATGTATATTTTACATATGAACGATATTTATAAACAATATTGTATTCATCTAAATTTCCATTTGTGCCATTTAGTTTAATTGTTTCATCATAAACCAGAACCACTTTTAATTGGACGATGTGAACTCCAAACAAAGGGATTAATTCTTGAGACACTTGGCAATGAACGAAAAGTTGTTTGGATATGAAATATAAGAATATGTTTATGTTTGAATTTGAATCAAAATAACATATGTAGACACATACATACATAACTATACAATCATATGCATACAGTTTTATTATTATATAAAATAAATTCAACCATTTGAATTCCAGCATCCATTTACCAACTCGCTGCTTTTATTGCTGTTAACTGAGTTAATATCATCTCAGCAGACACGTCTTTTTTATTATAGAGCACAATTGGTTTCAATTAATTTTTATTATCTCGTGCAGTTGAAAAGATGCACATAAGCCTTGTCGAGCGTGTTTTTTTTTTGTGTTCATTTATTTATTAAAATTATTGTATCTCTATTTCCTTTTTAAAGAATTATATCAGAATAAGCATACACATGTGAATGAATATGTTTGTAAATAAGAATTTTCTTGCATGATTTGCTTTCATTAACAATGTATGTAGATACTCGTATGTAAATATGTACTACATAATATATGGTGGAAGCATTGGTTTTATGTAACATTTTCGTAAACAAATATTTTGGACGATATCAGAAATATTTTTTTATTTTCTACAGGTTTCAGATCAAAATATTGATGACTTCATAACTCAACAAAGTTATAAGTTAGAGTTTTAACATTTCGGATATTATATATAGAGACGTTGTATAAGCGATTTATTTCACTAAATGATGACGTAGAAGCTTAAAATTTATATGCATAGTTATCTACAATCAATTAATGGCGAGAATATTGTAATCTACAAATCAATGGTTATTTGACAAAAGGTCCTAACCCTCATTTTTTAGGAGAGAAATTCGCATCATCATTGCTATTTTGTATCTCCTAGACTTAAGATCAGTATTATTCTATATTTCCTAAGTATAAGATAAAAATTAAGATTTAAAGTACATAAAATAAATTATCCATATTAGTGTATAAACTTCGTTTTAATAAATAACAAATAGCATCTACTTAGGTGAGGCGGTACTGTTACTGGAATAATTCCTTTATTGTAAATATGATTTGTGTTTATATCCGTATGATGTTAATCAAAGGGTATTATATTATTTTAACTTAAAAATATATCCCCTATTCTGTTAGCAACCTAATTCCACGCAAGAAACATACGTTTTAATAGTCTCTGCGGAGCTTCCCAAAAATATACTCCATTTCTTGTTAGCAACCTACGACTACGCAAGGAACCTACGTCCCTGCGGGAATATAGGAGTGCGTTTAAGACAATTACCTAAAAAATGTTCAGGGTGAACCCCTCTATCGATTCCCCCTGGTGAATTTTATTTTTTTACTATGAACCTCCTCTCCTTCCAAACTACCTTGATTCGTTATGTTCCCTATTTCTGGTCGAATGTTTTACATTAGCTGCGTGGAAAATTACATAGGTAGATATATATACTCCAGATTAGAATTGTTTTATTTAATTAGTTAAAGCAGGACGATTACGATATCTTCGACAATTTTGCAGTTGTTTTTTTCTTTTTGCGGTTGATTTATAAAGTTTGTAGAAAACTGTTACTAGGCATATGATAATCTGTAGCATCATCGATAGTAAAAATGTCAAAATATTAATAAAACCGGGAATCTACACAATCTGCATAATTTGGTATTAAAATTTTTATTGATTATGAATGAGGAATAACCTTGCCACTTTTCAGAAGAATTTTGGTCGAAATAGTTCTTGGGTTTTCTTAGTTTTTAGACCTGATGATCGGTGTTGGATGTACGTAAAACTAAAATATTTTTTACTTTCAATAAATACAATTACAATCTTGACATGCTTGATCGCAAATTAAATGAAATACCCCGAGTTCTATAGATTGGAATTTAGCATTATACATACATATGTAGGTACATAAAACAATGACGATTTTTTCATAGATTTACTATAAGAACTAAATATACCACCTAGGTATCTAATAATTTTCTTTTCTTTTTTGCAAATCTAGTTTTTATATGACAGTGAATCTTGTAAGCGTAATTAATATCTATTCAACCTGTCGGCAAATCTCTTCTCTGCAAAGTATACAAAAGAGCATGAACTTGCAAAAATTTAACAAGTTGCATATATGAGAGAAAACTGGACTGATCATTTTTGTTTCTTTTAATTCCAGTTTTAAAAGACTGGTTTATTAATCGCCAAGATTTGGCGCCAAAACAAACCCCACACCAACGCACGAACGAAAACGTGATTGTATTTGCTGTTTTTATGAATGCATTTCATGTTATCGAATTTTGTACATCTTTCCGTCCACACGAAAAAAGAAAGAAAAGAAAATTGGATTTTTTAAAGGGCGTGATGCATAAATTTGATAATATAAAAACATTTTTTATGGTTGATTAGTATTAAAACCGTGCATTAAGGCAGATTCATATCACTAAAGCCAAACGATTTTCGGAGACAACAGAAACAAAAAAAAAAACAAAGAATCAATAAAACACCATACAATACAATGAAATAATGGCATGGGAAAAGAAAAGCCACGATTTTGCCTTGGCATTGTTTATAACAAAAGTTGTCTTGGGCATGTTTACATTGTTAAATGGAGTTCAACAAACTTTATGCTTCGAAACTTTTTTAAAATGCAATTCCACCATCCAGTGAGTCTCGGTGCACTTATATAATGCAACCGATAATGGAAATTTGCAATTATCCAAGTATTCGTTATGGCTCAGCATAATGTTTTGTAAGGCTGTAAGGTTGTTTGGCAAGAATGTTACTAAGGAAAATAGAGAAACTTGAGAAACTTCTTTTGATTGACTTTGAACCGGTTTTCTGACCTCTGAATATTCGATTCGTTATTTGTGTTTCAGTATTTTCCTCCATATTAGATTCATATATTTAATAGCGCTTGAGATAATACAGTTTATTCATAAGAAATCTATTTAAACTTCAAATAAAATCAAAAGTGGTTAGGTGAAGTTGATCAAAACAATCTAAGGATTTATATCATAAAAGAATAAAAAAATAATGGGAACATGGAATTATTGCAAAAACGTAAGAAGCAAATTTTCATCCGTTTTCTAACTGTCTTAGTAAGTTGATAGCTCAGTAATTAAGATGTCATGGATTCGAATTGGAATTAGGAGGAGTTATATAGCCAGTCATTGATCTACATGTAAGTTGTTCGGTTCCAAATATTTAACACAGAAACTAGCAAATTTAGCTACGCCACAATTCACTATTTAGTTACTTCTACAAACCCTCTAGTTCTTGTAATTTGACTTTTTTCGTTTAATGGTATCGCCACTTGAAACTCCTTTTTTATTATCATTATATGAACAGATATTTTTATAAATCTAATTTCGCTTCCCTTTGCAGTTATTTTTCGGTTTTACGGATGCCTTTCAGTTAGACTAGACACTAGACTGTTTTAAATTTTTTAGTTAGTATATAACTTAGATCTCCTAATATCAGACAGACGAGAATTTCTACAAAGCAGTTTATTGAAGGGTGACATTATGATTGTATCCTTGATCTACATGGCAAAATTTAGATTTTTGCATAGTCCTAGATTGTGAATTGAGTGGTGACTTTTGGAGCGGTAGGTCCGGAGTTCAAGTCCGACTGTGGTGAAACAAGAAAATGTTTTTCTCTGGTGTGTTGACTTTAGTCTGAAGCCGGATGGTTTCATTGAACTTAAAAAAAGTTTAAATTCTAAATAATGATATTATCGCAATGCATAAATATTACGGTGAAATGGCGAATATTTGTAAGGTTTCCAGGAGAAACACCTCAAGTCCTGCAGTTCCACACACCCAAGATCTCTTGATATCAATTGGATAAATGTATATTTAGTGGTAACAAAAAGGTACAATTCAGTCAGATAAACATTTATGGATTCAACAAGGTTGTCCAGGACGAGAATCCACAGTAAGGGAGATAGTATGCTCCCTTGTGGTGTTCCCTCGCTCATAGCTCCCTACCTGATTACACCGCCCCAATTTCCCCAAATTGTTCTTTGGCCCAGTAACTGGGCCACCCAATTGGTTAGTATTGAATCTACGTCTTTCCTCTTTAGAGCCGCAATAATTTCATCTCGTCGGATGTTATTAAAGGCGCCCTCTAAAGGCCAAGGGTTGACTCCTTGTTCATTAGGCTTCCCTCCACTTACTTCTTTCCTTTACTAGAAAATTACTTTTGCATCTCTCTAGTTTATTAGAATTACATAGTGGAAAAAGTCGTAAAATTCGCAGGAAATCGGAAAAGATAAATATGATCTGAAATAAATATCTATTTATTAAAGTACATAATTGAAATCTTAATCAAATCTCAAGATATAAAAACTAAAAAGTCGGTCTTTTTTAAAAGAGGCTGCTAAATAAAGCTATCGCGGGTTCCGTACTAAACTACCCAGCCCCTACCCTTCCCAACTTTTCGCATATCAAAAGAAAAATAGAAAAATTTTGGATCACCCAAAAATTATTATTTCCACAATTTACATATAGTGGTGTGCAAAAAAATAAGTGTAAGACATATTTTGTATGAAAAAGTCGAAATTTAGTAATTTCTCCTACTTGTTGGGATTGATATCTGAGAAATCTATGAATGGCATATTATTCTTCATTTTTAAATGCTAATATTTTTTGAAAATATGGACTGGAAATAACGACTGTTGCAAAAGTTGGGAAAGGTTTGCGTTCTGCAAAATAATAAGCGTGAAAATTAAATGCTATGAAATACTTCATTAAAACCATAAACTAATTATGTGAATTATTTGTTTCACTTTGAAATGTAATTTTTAAAGTTATGAAGTAATAGATTTCTTTCATTTTTGGTTTTGATGAGGTATTTATAGCATTTAATTTTTGTTAACATAAAATATGATGATCGAAAATCGGAAAAAATCAAAAAAAAAATGATATTGATAGCTTATTATTTAAAGCAATGTGCAAAAATGACGTCAAAACCAATAAAAAATTATATATTTGGAAAATTTAAGAGTGTACCTATCTTCTAGATTCAAATTTACGTTTCCAGAACGATCATCTGATTTTTTAAAAATTCGGTGGAAATGCAGCACTTAAAATGTTTCTTCTGGAAACTTTACATATGTTCGCCATTATACCTGTTACTTTTAAGCACTGTCTTTTTAAGATACTGCAATTTCTAGACTGTTTCTTTTAAGTGCAACCCAACCACCCGGCCTCAGACTAAGGTCAACACACCAGCGAAAACCATTTACGTGTTTTACCCCAGTCGGACTTGAACACGGAACTTTCTGCTCCAAAGGCAACCACTCAATCCATTAAGCCATTTCGTCGGTTTCTAGCGAGTGATCCTAGAACAAAGTTAGGGTAATATATCAACCGTTAAATATTTCATGTACACAGGAGAAAAGTAACAAAGTCAGATATTGAGAATGGTAGTTAAGAAAAAATATTCTGCAGAAATATAAAAAAAAAACTAAACAAAAAAAAATCTTTAGGCTTAAAACGTCGTGTGTTCTTCATTTGCCACAACAATTTATTATTATTAATATAACCCACCGTGCAATTATAATAAAGTATTTAAGTAATACAATTGTCTTGTACATTAGATATCCTCGTTTAGTTTTGCCAATATTCTATCTACATTCAATCATCAATTATATTATCACAAACACTATATAAAATTCCAAAACCTTGACCACGACCTTAGATCAAAGAATACAAATACCTCAAAATATAACATTAATGGTAAATAGATGTTAATGCTAAATACTTTTTTACATTCCAAACTTGCTTTTCATAATTACGACTATAATTAGGATGATACATTTTAGCAAATAAAAAAAACCCCCACCAACCAATAGTTTGATGAATTAATCATACACATGAGATAGCATTCCTCGGTACATTTAAGCTATGTTCATGACATGCAAATTTTTTGGCTGATTTGTTTGCGAATTCTACAGAGATTAAGGAACCTGGGAGTATTTTGTTTGTGGAATATCTTAAAATCGGTTTCTGAGATGTCTTCTGGGAATAGGATAAGTTATGATTCTTCTCCATTAACCGGATCAACAGGATTGGAAAAATCAAACCAATTTATCCTGACGCAATCATTCCTCAATTATTTCCAGCATAATGCAGCCCAACATAATATAACAAGCACAATTCATATGGCAGAATTTAACTATTTGTATCCCAGACTGCTGGATGATTTGGGAAGGAGGAATTATTGGTCTGGTTGAATTACGACAGATATGATTTATATGATATAAATAAAATAAATTAATCAGGATCAAAGGCTAATTCTAATACTATTCTGATGAAATCCAGATCTTGTTAAGTAGAGTAGGAGAACATTATACTAAACTTGATCGAAAGCTTTTAATTGTTTCCACAAAACCAGTGGACGCTTCGGCTCAGAGAGGGTTTATTTCAAAAACCAAATTGTTTATCATTAATCAGTTGCGCAGCGCTTACTTAGTTCCTAAAATTATACCTTTTCTTTTCTGTCTAGATTACCATTACATCTTATTAGTGCCTTAATTCAATCAAAGTAGAGAAATTCCTTTTATTATAATTTGCTTAAATTGCTTGGTTGAATCAATCAGTCGTTATTATTACATTTTTTATTAAATTAATTATTTTGGCGCCCCCCTTCGTTCAAGTAAATGACTTTTTGTATTATTTGGCACTTCTAATTGAAATTCTGTCCGTGTACAATGTACAGTGTACACCTCTAACCCTAGCATAATATTTTAAATCACGCATTGCCAAATCTTTAAGTGTGGTCTTTCGAAAAAAAAATAAGAAGAAGTATGATGCGTTCAGTGCGTAAATAAGTTAACAACCTTTTTTATATAAAACGACTCTAATATTGAGTTGAGTTGAGTATCTACATACACATATATGGTATATGTAATGTCAGGATAGTGTCCGTACAATTTTGTCTAGTAATGCTTAGATAAATGGGGCTGTATTACTCTTTTTTGACATTAATGCCTTCTATACATTTTTTTGAAAAAAAAAAAAAAAAAAAATAGTTAAGGTGTGAACGAAATTTGAATATTTCAAATGTCGGTCCATGCTAAATTTAATGAACTGAATAGAGATAAAAATCAAACGTGTCTTTTATTATGTAAAGACTATGGCGGTGCGTGTGTGAATTCCGGTTCAAGGATTCGAACAACAAAAATGATTTAGTTCAAAAACCCCACGGTTTAGACTATAGAGCTTAGGTAATTCGGTGTGTATGTGGTGTTGAGAATAGTAAATACAAAAATTGTTATTTTTTTTTCTGTAAAAAAAAAAACATAGAGCTAACAAAAAAAATTATTTAAAAAAAAAATCAGTTTTTAATGGGGAAAAAAAATTGGCCAAAAATCTTTACTGGTTTCAGTCCAGCCAAACATTAATTTAAAAGACAGATGAATGTTGAAAGCCTTGTGAAATAGTGAAGATGAACGAATGTGGAGGAATGTTTCAATTAAAACAATATAGGTAGAGTGTTTTATGCCTATTGCTTGTTCATAATTTTCAATACATTATTTTACATACCAATTCTACATAACATAGAGCCGGATCTATATTTAAGGAACCCGCCGTGCGAGTTTGTTCTTTATGACGGTTAAAAAAACAGATAACTAAAATATTTGTAAGTAAATCGAAATTTATCTGACTTTGAGTTAAGATAAATTTAGGAGACCTTTCGTGGAATGTCAAATACGAACTTAGAATGATCGTCATATCGTAATGAGAAATAACATAATTTTATGTTTACAGATTTATTTATTTGACAAAGTCCAAATATATTGTGAAAAAAATTCTACTTTACCCCCAAGTCCTGAAAGATACCCAAGTTTTAACAACTTGAAAAATGTCGGTAAAAATCGACCGATTTTCATAATTTTAAACAGTTCGTGCTAACTTTTCCCATTGTGCGTCAAAGCAAAAAATTTTTCTAAAATGAACAATTTTTTGGTTTTTTTTCTTCAAACTTTCAAAAAGAACCTCCTTGTAATGGCATATTTTGTGGCATCCATATAATAAAACCAATCAAAGCTGCTAAAATGAGAGATAACAATAAAATGACATGAACGACTTTTAGAGACTAAAATTGTTTATTTTTGGTTGGAACAATATTTATTTTTCGATTAAATAGATTTCCCTCCGTCGGGGGCACCTATTTCAAAAACGATACTGGGCGCACTGGATCTTAGATATAGGACTTCAATTAAGAGGTCTTTTACCAAGTGGGAAGTATGAATAATGGAAGAACATGAGTGTAAACAAAAAACATCAACATTTTGAACACATTTTAATTTATTATTATTATTAGAATTATGGTTGTGCCTGAGAGATCAGTAGTGGAAGTGAGGAAGTATGTGACATTATCGTCGCGACGATCGTCGATGTGGTAGTATTTAAAAGCATTATAGCCGGACGATTGTGTCGCCAATTTGACGATTGATTATTCTTGATCGTGTGTATGTGATATTTGGTTTTTGTTGGATGCAAAATAATGATATATTTGATTTTTAGTTCACTTTTTTATTAATTAAGTTTAAAGAATCACTTTTTTCTTTTTTAGTTCTTCAAAAAAAATCATAAAACAACCTCAATTCTAGGGCAAACAATTCGAAATGTTAGTAGAGTTTCTCGAAAAATTGAGAATTGAAGAAAACATTTTAAAATTTTACCAATACTTTTCCTAAATTACTCTTTAAAAATCACTTTTGACAATATTTTCTTTTTTTAATTGACATCGTAAACAAAAACAACAAACAACGGTGGATTTACACAATAGTTTAAAATTATTACAGAAAATCTAGTACAAAATAAAAGGCGAGGCGACAATGTTGCGTACTAGCAAATAGCGATGAGACCGTCTCCTCAACGACGACGACGAGAAGAGAAAATAAAGTTACATACTTCCACTACAGGTGCGCGACGAAGGGTTAACATCAAATTCAAGTTATCTTAATTCTATACAATTTTACAAACTCTGTGAACGTTAACGAAGATTTTTTTGGATAAACTTAATAACCACAAACAAGCAACATTCCATGGTTGACAAAAATAAGCTATGGTGTCAAATAAAAAATCTATCTCTGAAAGTATCTACATAACCGAAAATAAAGTCTTCAATATTATATATTGCTAAGGATGATATTAAGTAAGGATAAGGTTGAACATATTTTATTTATTCTTACAAGGATTACCAACAATAACAATTAGTGGGTCCGTCACAGAATATTGTAATTTGTAAAGAATTTTGGTCTTCCGTTCCACATAAGTCATTAATTTGATCGGTTTTTTGCACGTATTTTACAGCAGGTAGGTGAAATATTCATTTTCTTATTCTTGTGGAATTGAACCAATTACTGTATATATGAATGGAATATTTTCGCACAAATCATGCTAAATATTCACTAAGTATTAAGAGATCAAGATATAATAGAATGTCTACACTCTATAGCTTACAGGTACATCCATTCTAGACGAAGATGAATTTAAAAACAAAAATAATGATAAATTTGTGTAGGAGATACGGTTTGCTAAGATTGCTTTGGAATAGATGGATGGGAGGAATTAATGAAACCAGTTTCATGATGCATGTTTATGTTGCATTTATGCTCCAAGAAAATAATATGCTTCGTGGTGGTATTTTTTTTATATTATACATATATTTTTTGCACGTCCTTTGTGAATTGTGCGGTTTCGAGACTGTGTAGGCAAAACAGGCCTTGAAATGTTCAGAGATTTTTATTGAGAAAGAGGTTTGAAGCTTATAAATAATATTCAAACAAAAAAAAAAAAGAAAATAAAGGTTTGTATTATGTGATTTTTTTTCCTTATTAAAAATAATAAAGGGTACGTTGAAACAATTTCATGTGGGTCTACATACATAGGTACATTACATATGTACATAATTTTTGTGTGAATTATTCGTACTACATAATTTTTATTAATTAAGTGAGAAATGCTTATATTAACATTGTTAATTTAAAGAAAAACTTAAAAGACAAATAAAGAGGAATTTTTTTATAAAATCTACCTACACAGGAAATACAGTATATTCTACTGGATTGGTTGATGGGGAACAATTCCAGTAGAATTAGGTCATGGAATGTTTTCACTTTTAAAAATTAAGTTAAAATATAAAAATAAAAAAAAAAAGTATTGTTTTTGAATTAATAATAATTTGTTTTTCTTCTGTTTTGAAGAAGTATTTTTGTTTAAAAAAAACTTTAGTTTGATTTATTACAACTATAACTATCCTCAGGTTAACCTTAATTCTACCGACATGTGCCTTTGGGGCACATTTGATTTTCAACCTGTAATAATTTGTTTTGGATGTAATATACACCCGTCTCTCCGTTTGCACAGTACTTGATTTACACGTAACATGAAAATTAATTAATATGATTTAGGTTAGGGAGTAATATGTGGATTTATGAAAGTGTAATAATTTAAATTGATGCTAATTATTAAAAAGAGATCACTGTAAGGTCACAGTACATGCCAGTCAATAGGCTGGTTAGGTTAGGTTCAAAAGTTATAATAAAATCAGTTTAGCAGTCCACTATAGCAGCTATAAACCTAGTAAGCATTTAACGTAAAGCACCGTTGAAAGTATATCCGCCGGGTATACACAAACAGTAAAGAACAAGGATACCCAATAAAAGTATACACATTGTATATACTTTGGATACCCTTCCGAAGTATATCCAATTGAAGAATATCCGAAGACTTTACGCACGATGGAAACTTACTCTATTTGAGTTAAGCGGTAGATAACCTATAGGTAATCGTGAGGGGGTGCTATTTTTCGGCGGTTCACGGGCGATATACTACAATATACCCCGAAACGTATATACGAGAAAAGGATAACCAAAGCATACTTGGTGAGTGGACAGTTTTAGGTCGTTCCATTAAGTTTACTTTGACCATCCGCGACGCGTTGCTGGTACCTTTTTTCGTAAGCATTCGTGTGCCTAGCACGATCGATTTTAATTATTCATATACATATATTGTTAACATACGAAGCTATTATCTTCAGTTCGTTTTTTGATCTTTCACAATGTTCCAGTATGATCTGATTATCACCAAAATCTCATTATTTTCAGGCTCATATAGTTATTAAACTTCTTCCACGATTTGGAATAAAAACAGCAATGTGTAATGGAAAAAATCAATAAAATACTTAATGATTTTTTCTTCGATAAATTTAAAGATAAATGGCATTTACGATTTAGATTATTTACGAGGTGAGATGAAATTTTTGTCTTTTTTATGCAGAGGTACAGCACAAAATTAGAAGAAAATGTGCACAATGTGATTTAACCTCACTAACCTCAACGTTTACGAAAAGCGTAAAGGTTAATTTTCAACGAATATACAATATACTTAGTGTATCCTACGTAAAGGTTACCTCTTAATGTACATGCAAAGTTATACGTTCCGCGTAAAGGTTAACTCTCAACGAATATACTTACATAGTGTATTCAACGTATATACGTTCCACGTACATATGTCCTTAAAGTTAACTTTTGCTTAACGCTCAACGTTAAGAAAACGGCGGCCGCGCGTAAGGAAAACGGCGTATACCTTAGATAATCGCGCGATAACCTGTCAGCGTAACGGATATACATACATCCAGTGGATAGTCTTTGGATATACAAAGTATATACGCTGTGTTTGCTGGGAAAGATACTATTTTTGCTGTCACACTGCTTATCATATTCAACTTCCAGATTTACTCATCACAAAAATACAATAAAATTACCCTATAAAACAAACAAACCTATTTAAAAATATATATGCACATCTCTAACATTAATCACATAAGAATTTAAATACCAATCCCAAGATAATTTTATGATAACAAAACCTAATGTTTCGGTTGAATTGGACTGAGAAAGAGTTTAAATACAATCATTTAGAGAATAGAATGGAAATGTGAAAAAACGGCCATCAAAACGAACCGACTTAATGGTTAACGTTGTGAAACCATAGCAAAGAAAAATAATAACAATAATAATAATAATAATAATAAGGTAAAACAACAAAAATAACAGGAATGATCACAGAATAAAACGTGATTACATGGAAGTGGATATAAACACAGAAATAAATATTTTAGAACTGGTTTTCTTTCAAAATTTAAATGCACCAAAAGAGAAAAAGGTAGAAAAAATGTATTCGTAAAGGATGCGCGCTTATATTTCATATGCACATATTTATATACATATATATATCTTATGTTGTATATGTGGCTTATAATAGCCTTGATCTTGAAATTAATTTATACATACGAACAAAGAAAACGAGTACATTTATTTCTTGACGGTGGACGAGATCATGATGAAATTCCGTTCTAGGGCGTGATTGATTATGTTACCCTTGTAAAGATACTTAAAGTCTAAAAAATATATAAAATTACGTATAATTGTTTTCTATTTCCCAAGGAACAATGATATTTTTAAATATTAGCAATACAACAAGACCCCTTTTAGAATTAATTATAAGTCACTCTGGTCTTGAAAAATGGAGAGCAAGAATATGTTAAATAGATCTCAGAGATATTCTTAACTTCATTTAGAAAGCCCCATAACCGTCTGCTATCAAGGAATACATACATATGTACAAGTGCATACTTATGTTATGATGTTATGAAAATAAACCGGACCAATAGAATGGCTATATGTACAGGATCTTTCTATGATTTTGTGGGATTGAAACCAGTGTTTGCTAGACAATAAGGCTACAGCGCAAGAAATATTTACTACCAACATACATTATATATTGAGTACAAATGATTAAAAACTCCTAGAAATGACATACAATTGATTACAGCGCTATGACGGTAGGTCGTGAATCTTTTTGGTTTATTAATGAAATCTTAATTTTTTAATTCTTATAATTGTTGTCATATTTATTTTTACTACATACCGACTATCTTTTGAGTAAATGAATGATACTGCTGTACCACAGCCCCCCCCTATATCTTGTCTGATTTGCTCCAAAAACAATAGAGATCTTACTCTAGGACTACTGTCAAAATTTCAGTTTTTTAGCTTCGGCTGTTTAGCCGGAATTTTGATCACGGCACGGGAAAGAGAATGGAGTTAATTTTATTTTTCAACAATGAGTATTAAGGGGCATTACAAACTCCGTACCAACGTTATAATATCCTTTGATTAACATCATACGGGTATAAAACATGTGGAGACTTGCCCATTGTAGTAGGTATAAATCAATACATTTACGGACATTTTGACCAGACATACCTTAAGCGAGCATTGAGCTATAAAACACGTTAATCTAGAGATAGACTCTAGAGACTTGATTTTTGAGAGTAGCTTTTTATTCGTGCTGCTTGGTATGAGCAAAATCGCGCCCACCTCGTTTTTTCTCCTATTAAATAACAAAATTTAAAAAAATTATTATAAATACAAAAGTTTTAATTTTTTGTTTTATATAATCTTCTCTTCTTCTTTTCGTGGCGAGACCTGGAAGAAAAAGTGGGAGAATGGGAAAGGGGGGAAAAGGGTGTCAAAATGGTCGGAGAAGAGTGGGATGATATCAGGATACGATATATCCTTCAATAGGCAGCTTTTTTTTCTATCTATCTTTAGTAATTCTCCACGGTAATTCTATGTAGAACACAAAATTGTAAATATTTTTTCCTGGAATTTTTTACCATTTTCACATCTAATAATTGGTATTTTAAAATCCTTGTCGATCATTTAATAAGACTTCCGAACAATATGTTACACATGTTTGTTCTCTTTTTTGTCCAAAACGCAAATCTGTTCATATTCAGGAAATTACCGGTTAAAAGGTGAAAGAGACCATTAGAGAGAATTCTTTAGAGTAGCTTTTTATAGTATTGTTAAATATGATGTGAAATACCGACAGAAGTGGGATATTTTATGTTTTTTTTTTTTTTCATTTTCAAATATTTATAAATTCTATCAATTGTCTGTAATTCATCGTATGGGCCATTCAACATAGAAAATTAAGTTATTTCACGGTGGTCGATTCGTCTATTGGGACATCATTCTCATGTATTTATTGACGCATAGAATATGTGGGATAATTCCATGGTATTAACAAATAGTTCGGATGCACTTTACCAAACAAATAGCTATGGAAGAATTGAAATTACATTATGGTATATAGAAGATACGTAGTACTTAAGAAAGATTCTTTTTCAATGCTATATATTTTGTATTAGTTGAAAAAACCATCAACTGCTGTGTTTTTATCAATGACTTGAGAACGAAAATATACAATTTTTATCAATGGTTAATGGTTTCATTGAAGAAAAAAAAAAAAAAATTTCATTAATCGCTCAATGCATACACATACGACCTATTTTTTTTTGCGTAGGTCGTACTGATAAATTCAAAAGTCTTGGCGGGTTATGTTTTTATTTTGATTGGGCTATGTTTATAGAAATGCGTAGTTTGCATTTTGGCAGTGATTATGTAATCGATGTGACTATGTAAAGTTTTTTAAGGTCATTAAGTATAATTATTATTGAGATATGGTGTTAATTAGAAAACAAATTTTCATTGATGTACTTAAAGAATCAACGACTCATCTTCCGAAACTACTAGTCTAACGTCCCATTAAATTGTCCCCCTTATAGCTATCTATGTACAACTAAACCATCAATTGAATTGCATGGATTTGTTAATATATATCAGCTAGTTGCCTTCCACGAGTTCCTTCGTATATCGGAAAGCGTGTTTAAATTCTTAAAAAATTAAATCTGGCTAAGTTTTGTAGTCTTCTTAGATGGTATAGTTTTGTCTCGAGATATCATGTTACCCAAGTAATTAATTATCCAAATGGCGTACTTATCTAGTTACAGTTCCTAATGTACACTGGCTGAGATGAGGCCAATCTTTTTAGTCTTAACGCAGTATATTTTCAGACTTGCTAATGAAACTTGTTGCAAAAAACTATTTTGTTTATTAGTCATTTCTGAAAGATGTTATTTATTAGGATTTCAACACTAATCAACTACGAATCGTTTGTGTCAGAAGTAATATTACTTCCATTTTTAATCTTGAGCCTTGTTACCGTCTAAAATGATAAGAATTAAAATGCTACTAGAGAAATTTTTAATATGTAGATATGTTGCTTGGGTTATTTGATCATCTTAAGTTAGAAGAAATGAAGCAATTTGATAGTGTGAAAACAAAAATGTATGATTTTAACGAAATTACGAAAAAAAAGTATTTTCCATTCAAAAAGTCAAGATCTATCTAACTTTAGAAAATAAAATTCATACTTTTATTATACTATAATAAACACCTATGTATGTATGGATGTAATTCAATATACCACATCCTTATTTCTAATTTTTCTATATTTTAATAATATGGCCCATAAAAAAGGCAAGAATGTTAATCTATACCAATTCACAAAAGACAAACAGGTTGCTGTGTGAGGGTACCTATAGAGGTATATGCCTATTACATTTTTCTGGTTTATTGTTAACATTTTAATCTTCTTATTGTGTAAGCACCTATAAGACCGGTACACTAAATATTTGTGGAGAAAAAACCATATTTTTTTATATGCACCCACGGCAAGCAATACAAAGCAATTCCTTTGTATTCCTTGCACTTGCCACAAAAGGCACATTGTACGTATAATGCTTAAATTAAACTATCCTTAGATAAATAAATATTATAAAAATGTTTTAAATGTTTCGAAAATTTTTTCTCATAAATGCAATAGGCCGCAATGGGAAACTGGAAGCAGGATAGGATTAAATAAAACTATCATGTTTTTAAGGAGAAATTTATTTTATGATTATCAATTATGTGAATTAAAATAAAAAAATACAACAACTTTAAGTAAATAAAAATTGGAAAAAGAAAGATTTATTTCCTGACAAAACCAATAAGTCACCATTAAGACAGTTAGAAGCAGGATTCTTTACTTAACAGTAATATTCACAAGTTGTTTTTTACCCAAATAACCAAACATTTCTCATTTTACTGTAAAACGTCCTTTTCAGTTATACACACACAAAAATATAGCGCAAAAACTTCAATAGTATATAATAGAAAATAAATGACCACAAGCAGGAAATATCTGAATAAAGTTACCATATTTACTTTGCGCCAAAATTTTGTAAAACAACATAAATTTTTTTTTTATTATTTCATTGTGTGCGTCCATCAAAGCAGTAACGTAGGGCTCGTACTGTACTGTAAATATGAATGAATCACATCGTCCTGTCTCTAGCAATACCGCCTATCTGACATTTTTTTTGAAATCCGTATTTGTACAGATATCATTATAGTTCTTATGGAAAAGTGTTTTATATGCCTATCCTGAAAAATTTTAAAAATGTTAGATAGGCGGTATTGCTAGAGACAGAACGACATAATGTAAGTTGTCAATGAGATATGGTTATATTCTGCAAGTTCTGTAAGGATCGCCTAAAACACGGGAATCTATTTTTTTATTATAATTCGTAGAGTTATGGTTCTAATTAAAATTCGTACTTCACGCCGATTTATATAAACAATAAAATTGGACCAACATCTTTCCATTAAAAAGGGCGGGAAATAATTTTCTCATGTGTGATTAAGAATAGGGCTATATATAGTGTATAGATATCCCAATATACACCAGCAAAATAAGGGTCATTACTGAAATATGATATTATAAGGGATTTGCTGACGTCACTTTTCTAAAAAAAAAAACACAACATATTAAGAAAAAATGGTCAAAGTCGGCAAGATATTTAACAAGAAAAAACTTTTTACCCAAACAAAAAACGTTTTTAAAAAATTTAACGAAAAAAAAAAAATCAATTCCTCAACTGTGAAATTAGATAAAATTTATCATCTTTTTTTTCCTTGATATATTATACAAGTTGGTTTTAATAATAAAATAATAAATAATAAAATACAAAACAAATTCTTTTGTAATTTATATTCTATGTATGTATGCATGTATGTATGTACCTATAAATATATACCTACCTCAAGAAATGATGGAAATATATATTTGGAGGTTGATTCTTTGTGTGCTTTACCAAAACAAGTTGAAATCTTTTAATTGAGTTTTTTGGCGCGAAAACAACTAATTTCATACATAAATATGTGTAATTGTGTATATATGTATGTATGTATGTATAACATAATGTACGTATCTGTTACCGCATAGAAACTTGATTTGGTGGTAACCATACAATAAAATGAAGAATACCTATAGAAAATTCAAAATACACACAAGATTGGGCCCATTATTCTATCTCATGTTCAAACACTTCAAAGATATTATATTGTGGAGACAAGTGCGCAAAATAAATTTTATCGTGGGAATCTGTAGACGTCCTTTTTTTATCCTTTTCAACATTACCGGACAGAAGATTCTTAAAGAAGGTTCTTTTAAATCAAAAGGAAAAAAAATGCATATATGACCATATAATATACCTCCGGCCAAACAATGGCATTTAAAGAATGGGTATTCTTTCTTCTAGTTTTTTGGTAGGTTTCTTCTTCTTGAAATTATTACAAAGAATAAAGAGAACTAAAGATTTTTCTACATAATACATATTACATATATGTATACCTACTTCATAAGAGGAGGCTATCAATTAATTTAAAAGATACGATTGTGAATCTTAGTCGAATGTGTCCCAGTGCGCAGGAACATACATATATACTGAACATCCATCTTTTGAGATTTAAGATTTCTATTTTGTGGCGCCATAATATAAAAATAGTTATGTAAATGATTTGACCAACAATTACATTCAAATCGCAAAATTACAATTATCAACTACATATGTCTTTGCAAAAGAAAAAAATATACGTGCTAGACAGGCTTTTTGGCAGTGTTAAGGGTTTTATCAAAGTTCGCAATACTTAGCCTGGTCAAAGTCTGATAAATGCTTTAACTTGTGCCTATCTTGGGTCTTTGGGTCCTCTAAATTAAGCATCATGAGTTGAATGGAAGAACTTTCTGCCTTAATTCTAAAATCAAATTAATTAAAGTGACAATAAAAGATTTAAAGTTTAGGCACCAAAATATTAAGGTTCGGGTCACTATGTATTTCCATTTTATAACAGTCCATTAGTGAATAATACTTGATACATTTTATTAAGAAAACTAAATCAATTTATCAAAATAAATTTTTTTTTACTATGTATTTAGAATTAAATGATCTACAATAAATGTCTGGGTCAATAATTTTTCTATAAAATATTTCTAACAAGTTTTAGGTAATTGATCTATGTCAAAAATGAAGAAATAACATTCTTAAAGGCTGTTGCAATAATTTTAGTTCCAATATTATTGAAATTTTATATACATATAATTAGGTATAGAATTTTCGATATAATTTTGTTCCAAAGTTTTACATAAAAACAAATTTACCAAAGAAAATTACCAATTTCGAAAAGTGTTTCATCAAATATGTAACTTCTTCCTTGTAACTATTATTATATTTATACTCACAAGTCGAGAATAATCTCGGAGAACGAAAATATTCTCCGAGCAATTCTCAAATTTTTCAAGTTAAGACTACAAGAGTATTGTTTTTTTTATACACACTGAATAAAACAAAGCATGTTTTTTTGTTTTAACACACGCCATTGAAAATGATCATAATCAAGTGTTAATAAAAAAGGAATATTTAGCTACGCCGATTATAATATACCAGTATGAGTACTTGTTTATTATCTACGACTTTATACGTGTCTATTTTGTCTATATACAACAATAAATGGAATGATTAAAAACCTTAGAAATGATGTGAAATTGATTTCAGCGCCATAACGGTAGGCTGAGGAACTTTTTGGTTAACAAATGATATTTTTATATTTTCATTCTCTATCATTTTTGTTATATTCATTTTTTCCATAATTCAAATATTTTTCATGTAAATGATTTAAAACCCTAAAAATTACATAAAATTGATTGCAGCGCCAATCGCCAACAACGGTATGTAGTAGAATTTTTTGGTCAATGAATGAAACTTCATTTTTGTACTCTCTAAAATTGTTGTCACATTCATTTTTTCTACATTCCGACTATCTTTTGAATTTATATCAAAATTAGGTGCACACTATACCACAGCCTCCCCTATTTTTAGTCCGATTTGCTCCAAAAACAATAGAGATCTTACTGTAGGACTAGATAATAAACTGTCTAGCTTCAGCCGTTTAGCCGGAATTTTTAACACGAACAGACGGACGGACATGAATATTTTAACTTAGAATTTCAACAGAAAGACTACGATGAGTATTAAGGGGTAAAACAAACTCCGTACCAAAGTTATAATACCCCTTGATTAACATCTGATTAAGAGATCTTGTTGTAAAATTCTGGAGAATTTTGTTTTGGTGAATATTTCTAAATAAATAATTTTGGAAAATTTTTGAACATATCTAAAAAATATATTGGAATCAAAATTAGGTTCCTATAATAAATTATTATTACTCTCTCCTGAAAGTAATTTTTGTTGTAAAGTAACTGTGTGTAATTGTGTTACATAAAGTAATTAACAACTTAATGATCTGAAAAAATTACAAACATCTTTTATGGCTTGGTTGGAATGGAACAAGGACGAAAAAAGGACGAAATAAGTAAGTTTTCTTAAAATGAATAGTTGTAAAATCTAATCTTAATAGAAGCTTAAAAACAATAACTTAACCATTTAGCATTTATTTTGAACCCAATACTGAATGTACATATATACGTACGTAAATAAAAAGTTAATTAAATGGATACAATAAAAGTTTGTATTTATGTATATTGTACACTGAACGACTACCTATAAAAGAATTTCTGAGAAAACAATAAAAAATTTATTGTTCCTATTATTAAGTGTGACAAGTGACTAATAAATTTTATAACTTTGGCTAAGGTAAAGGCCTTTCAAATACTTCCTATTATTACCAATCTAAATTACAGTCCTTTTCATCGTTATAGGTATAATAGGTAATATCAGGGAAATTACTAATTTTGTCTAAATATTAATATCTGTTATAATGAGAACAAAAATTAATATCGAATTAATTAAATAAAATGAATAACAAAATATTACATAAAGGCTTGTACGGGAGAGTTAACCAAAACGCTATTAGTATTAACCTAATTAATAATCTTAAAGTTATAAATATAGATGCCATTTGGAGATGATAAGATTATAGCAATAAAAAAACAAAATACATTTTACATCCATTCATTTTACGTATGTCAAATTGTATTTCAATAAACAATGTGCAACAAATAACCAATTTTACCTGATGGATTAGTTGTCATTTTGTATGATAAGTCATTAAAGGTTTAATGGTGGTTCAAAAATGGTAATCCCATATTATGCAAAACAAAAAATAAAAACATTTTTGTATTCATAATTTTTTCGAATTCACGATTTTTTTTACTAGGACTGGAAGGGGTGGTTTGTTGTTTGCCCATTTTAACAGAGTTCTCGCAAACTTGCAACCTTTAAATCTAACATTTCGTTAATTTATCTCAACGTGTTCTTGACTTATCGTGTTTCCAAATTAACCAAAGATCTTAGACCAAAAGTCTTTTCTTCTCAGTTTTGCATGAAAATTAGGGTGCTATATCGAAAAAAATATGAAACCGATATCTTTACATTTCATATATGTATATACATATGTATAAGGAAAAAAAAATATAAAATGCGCGAGTCCAAGTAGTAATATAATATTTTTTAATAATGCAGAAAAAAATGTACTCGCTTCGCTCGCGTACACATTTACTAATTTGATTGAAATTCGCTCACAATCCTGCTAAAATTTTCACTCCCATAAAATACCAGATGAAAATACCAAATGGGCCAACTTCCTTTATCGCTAGGTGATGTGATAACTGAATTAAATATAGAGAAATGAGATAATTTCAATTTTTGATGAAAATATATATTTAACGTGACCTACATAAAAAATCGTATAAAAATGCTTTTAAAACTTTAATAATATTGAATCAAAATTTCAAATTCCGTCAAAATGACGAGTCTAGTGTCAATCGTCAAAGTAAATCCGAGAATTCAATAAAAAGTAATGATCCATCGACAAATGTAATTATAAAAATTATTACTTTTACTAACATCTAAATACATTCTTTTAAATACTAAACGAACATTTTTACTTCAATGCAATGTAACATCGAATGAAATTTAAAGGGACCAAAAAAAGCCAACCACACAATCTTGATATGCCGGTTAGACATTTTTAAATGGCTGCACAAAAAAAGCGCTAAACAAATACAAACTTAACTGGCAATGGCAAAAAAAAAAAGAAAGAAAAAAATAAACGCAAACAGAACATCAAACCGACACAGTACATTGATAAATATAAGCATAAAATTATCAGGAAAAGAAAAAAAAAAGAAAAAACTACCAAGATAGCGAGCATATGAAAAGATTGAAATGTATGAATAGGATTTATACAAAAAAAAAAGTTATTTTAATATTCAAGAAATGAAATTTAAGAATGTAATTTATTGTGACGTTTTGCTTTTATATATAGGCAAAAGTATTTTGTAATGGTATGTTTATGAGAATTGTTTTTGCAGGTTAGTTGTGTGTCAGACGGCATGTTAAAATGACCTGATGCACGCATTTTTTTTATTTCTTTTTAATTTTAGTAATAAAAAAAGAATACCGTACAGATAAATTCATTTAACTCCTTGACGGTGGGTTAGTTTCCATTTTACTCCTCTCCATCGCACTCTGTTATTGGTGTTGGCATGGTACCTTTGTTCATTCCAAACTTTAATTGTTATGGCTACCTCACCCAATTTTTTTTTTGCCTTTCTTTGTGATGTCTGCGCTAAATGTTCTTTCATTCTCAGGATTTTTTGAAATTCCCTGAGTATGATCGATTCATAGCCAATAGCGCGTCTTTTGACTATTTCTTTGTTACGTCTCTTTCTGAACTTGTTACTTCTCAGAAGTTTTTCTTGGAGATAACATTTTTCCGACGGATTTTCAGGATTCGTCAGAACCACCAGTTGGTGAATGAATGGATGGTCTATTTTATTTCATTGCGCGCACTGGAATTATCTGCGATCTTTTACAGTCCAAAAAAAGATGGGCTAGAAACGTTTTGCGTGATTGCGCAATGAGCATGAACACCAAATTCCAATTAATACATTATGTACATATCTTAAGTACTTACAATTGTACATAAAGATGTAGACAATTTGATATTAACATAATGATCCACCGAAGCAAACAAAATACCTTTATGTCTTTCAATCTTTTGTATCTAACTATACGGTATAGAAATTCGCCAATAAAAACTCAACGGTTAAGTTTATGCTAATCATTTAAACAACGAATTTATATGCCAGACAAGATCTATTAAAGAAGTGGCTGGGATATTTCATAAATTCTTAGCTTTAAAAATCGAATCTGATATTTAATGAATGAAAACGAGCGTTTGTTTAAAGAGCGCATTGAATAGGTATTTTGTGTTAGCTATTAGGTTAGTTATTAGGTTTTGATGAAAAGTAAAAAAAAAACCTTTTGCGGACATACGAAAACATGCAAAAATAACGAGCGACAATCATCACTTTTTTAAGTGATTAAAAATATTAACAATAAATCTACTTTTTGCAACTGTACCATAAATGTATTAAAAATTTTACATTTTTCGTGGCATTTTCTAAATAATTGGAGAGGTGGTAAAAATACCTATAATCTAATTAAAATGACATAATAAAAGGGAATCTGCTGGTTGTTTTCTCGTTCCTTTTACTGGTACCTGGTTGTTAATCAATTAAAAGAAAAATATCGAGGACAGACTGTTAAAAAATATTTATTGAGGAAACAATCATTGAAATCCCCTTTAGACAGAATCAAATAAGAAATCCGTACTCAGCTTCAAAAGCTGTAATGAAATGGAATGACAATAATTTACAAATTAATAACGGCTGTGCATGCGCAATTTGGTGTTAAAAAATCGATCATGAGTACTTGTACAATTTGATGCTGAGTATCCTTGACCTGTTGATCTGATTGATAGATTACAGATCTTTTCGGTTGGTTAATTTTTTTTTAAATATTTTAATAAGAATTTCGATTTATGTGCCAAAAGCCCCTAACCCTCATTTTTCAAATTTTTCAGGAGAAAGAAAAACTACACAGCTCGTTTGTGGGGCAAAACCATATTTTTCGTGAAATTTAGTAAAATAGTGTTGCCAGATAGTGTAAAAATCCCGAATTACCAAATTTCATAAAAAAATTTATGTTAAGGTCTTCGGTCAAAAAACCTTCGATTTGGAAAATTCTCTCCGATGTGGAAAATCGTTTTTTATTGATTAAGTCCAATTAAAATTTAAAAGTTGTCTTAGAGTGCAACTCAAACCAAGATGCCAGGAACTTTGTTGAGATAACCGATAATATAATTAAGCCGTACGATTGCGTCTTTCTTCTTACTTCTTTTTTCTTATAAAAATGAAACCATTGTGACACACTTTAATTGCTCCAGAACCACCAGAAAATTTTGGTTTACATAATGGTGAACCATAACTGGTATAGTGAGTAGCTAGTCTAGTCCAAACAATCATAACTGCAACTGCAACGTATAAAATGGTTCAAAGCAAGTAAGTCGTGTTTTTACAAGATTGTATATTGAATTGTAGACCAGAAACATTATTGTATCCTTGCGATAGGAAACACTAATAACTATTGTAATAACACATTTTTTAATTTTGAGACAATCATACATGTCATGAATTCCGGAAAAAAGTGTATAGTTTATGTCCTCTGTACGCAGCTACTTTTATTCCAGTATTTCTCTTTCAAATATTGTAATTTTATTCATAAGGCATACCCAAAATTTGCAGTTGGTAACAGAAATGTTCACTTTTTTCCGGCATTCATGATTAATTGAAAATTGCGTAATCAAAACGACTTCAGTGGAGAGTTACGACAGACATTAAGGAACAGAAGCTGTATTGAACTCGGATACCACATGAACTAATTGGGTTACCTGAATAATTGTTTCATGGAGCACTCAAAGGTGCTACCAAACCAATCATTATGTATAGTCTAAAGATGAATTTATTTCTCTCTAAGTTCCTAAATAAAAAACTAAAACAAAATTATTAAAAAAAAAAAGAACTTAATTTTTTAATGTTTAAAAAAATTTCGACCTCAAACTGAGCTACTGCAAAACATTTTATAAAAAAAATATTTTTCTCCTACTTTAAAAACCATCCAAATGTGGATAACATATGTCGCATAGCAGGAGAGATATGATATCACAACGTGTATGTACTGTACATATGTACAATTGTACATATGTATGTATGTATGGATTTTGTATAAAACTCATTAACATCCAAAATACTTGATGAGAATATCTAATAGGGTTAGGACTGGCGTGATGAGTTATATGAGAAAAATGCATAATTCTGATTGAACATATTTCACTCGTACATGGCATTAATATCGAAATCATAAAATCTAGGCGCGCAACGGAAATAGAAAACATTATTTAACATTTCAATAGATAAAAATTATTTAAAAATAAATATTTACGTAACAAACACCAATATTTAGCATCTCGTTTCGTGGAAAGAGATTATTTATTATATTTATCTGAATTGGTTAGATTTTCGGTACAAATATGTATATGCGGTATAATGTCTATGGGCAAAAGATAAATATACGAAATTCTATTAAATGTAACTTTTTACAAGTTTATTACACACACAAATTTATTAACGTACATATGTAATTATACTGGGTTCTCATTCTCGTTGTATACATTAGGAAAAAAAAGAAATATTTTCTAAACATTCTAAGTACAAATTTTTATCGTATTAAAAATATAGTAGACGGAAATCTGATATTTAAAAAGAAAATTCGCAAGAAATAATAGATAAAGTAGGTATTTAACGCTATTATATATCGCGATACCTTAAGCTTAAGTTTAGGATAAGTTCGAAATATGTGTTGGGATCATGAAATTTAAAACAATTTAAAACAATAGGTGGTTTGGTATTAGTTTTTTTCATTTTAGATCCGTCAATGCGGAAAAAAACACTGTCAGCCAGGTAACGATTTTCCCGCTCTTTGTGTGTCTTAAATTTATTAATTAATTGAATACTAATGCTAAGAGTACACGGACTGTTAAAACCGACAGTTGACTGTCGGTCTGACGTCACGAAAAAAACCGGCAAACGGCTGGCAAACGTTGATAGTCGACAGTCGCTCAAATGAAAAATATTTGGTGAGTACACGGACTGTCAGTTTTGTCACATTTTGATTTTTGACGTTTCTCGACAGTCCGTTTGTCACCAAAAATTTGCCGATTACACGGACTGTCGGTCAATGCCGACAAACCGTTTGTTGACATACCACCGACAAACCATTTACCGACAAATGAACTGGTATGTGAGTACACGGACTGTCAGCCACCAATATTTTCATGCTCTACCCTTCCCACTATTCTCGAATGTTACTACCAAACTTTTTATTGCAATTTTACAATTAAAATTCTTCGAAACATAAAAATTTCACAAAAAATATTTTTAAAAAATGGAAACAAAGTATGGAAGCAAATTCGAAGAAAATGATATAAATTTTCAGAAAATTACTATATCCAATGATGACGTAGATTCGCAAAAAAAATTACCAAATACTCACTAAAACAATTTTTATTTACCTATGAAAAACACAAACAGCGCAGCAACAAACACAGCTTCTGTCAAAAAATAAACCAACAGTCGCCTTGGTTTGTCATTGCATGAAATTCGAGGGCGGACAGTCCAAAAAAAAAATTCACAAAATGTCACAACACTAAAAAATTTGCGAGTACACGGACTGTCACTGGCCGGTTTGGACTGTCGGTTTTGGACTGGCAAAACGACTGACAAACCGACTGGCACTGGTTTGTCAGTGTCATAAGTTTGCCGATTACACGGACTGTCGGTTTTAACAGTCCGTGTACTCTTAGCATAATTCTTAAGATAGAATTTCAACACTTAAGTGAAATAAACTGGCAAAGAAAAAACTCAAAACATATGAGACACTTTTTACAGTGGCGACTCGTGAAAATGCATAAATTATTTAATTTTTTCATTTTTGTATAAGAAAATGATTGGAAACAAAATTGGAATCTTAAGAGTTAAAGTGGTAAATTTGTAACTTCATGCAAATGACTTTTTTTACTATAAAAGATAAAATTTATTGGATTTTTTTTTATTGACGCATTTGGGCTGCCAATAACTAAAAGAGGAGTACAGGCGTGCTTCGAATAACGCGTTATACGAGACAAGGGACTTGAAAATGTAGGGTTACTTTCCAAATCTAATAAAAATGTTTTTTTTTAAATTGCAGAATCGTTTTCAGTAAATTTTCAGTTGAATTTGAATGGTTTCCAATTAATTGGACTTATTTTTAACGCAGCTCATGAAAACATGATACATGGAAATTTATGCAAACTACAACCGTGTTGTACAAGGGGTGTCCGCAATTTCAAAACCGCGTCATATAAGTACCGCGTTATACGAAAGATTAGTTAGCCTAAATAAAGACAGACTTAATTATTAGTATATAAATACATATTCATTTTTACTTTCGATCAGTTTTATGGTTTATCCCGGGTGTCATGAAGCAATTTAAAACCCAATTGCCAAACATTTATAATCTTTTAAAATAATTTGAGAGTGTTATTTTATGGTTAAACAATCCTCAGAAATAAGATTCTATGACCATTCTTCGGTGAAACAAGTTCCAATTTAACACTTAAGCTTTTATGTAAAATATTTTCTCATTGTATAATAAAAAAAAAATTGGTTATGCAAATCTATACATAAATTTAAAGGAAGGAAATTTATCAACACGTTGTATAACCAGTCAAATTCAACTTTTTGTGTGTATGATCTTAATTTAATTTAAACTCATTTAATGGATGAAATAACAAAAATAAAAATAAAATGTTGAATATACTTTTGATAACATGCGCGAGATAATCATGATTGTTGTTTCTCATTTACATATGCACATGTAGTTATGTACACGATTTGAGTACATATGTAGCTACTTACATACATACATTAAATAAAAATTTAACATAGCCCAAGAGTTATTTTTTTTTAATCGTACTAAAATGTACCAAGTGCGTACATTTATATATACTTGAAGAAGCAGCCAGGAATGCCATAAACACACGATAAAACTTCGATATTATTCTCGACGGAATATTCGGCTTCCCACGATTCTTAAAGCACAGATCTGGTTTTAGTGATTTTTTTCTCCATTTTTATTTTTGTCGGTGTGTGTGTGCTGAATTGTTGAATTTCTGGCTATTTACACAAGATGAAGTTGTTTAATTTATATTTATTATCAAGATTGATTGAGTCAGGTAGTTTCATAAAAGTAATGTTGACAAGGACATTGGTAATTTGTAGTAAATAGCTGATAGTAGACCAAGTACGTCGAAACAAATTAAATAGCAACTGTTATAACCTTTTCCAGAAAATTCTGGATTCACATACACTAATTAAAACTGGTTAAAAAAGGAAAAAATGCTGCTCTTTGAACATTTTTATTTAAACCCATATGAGCGTAGTATCAAAGGGTATTAAAACTTTGATACAGAGTTCGTAACGCCCCTTAATATAACCCGTACAAGTTCGTCCGTGATCAAGATTTTGGCTGAAGCTAAAATTAATTAAATTGTCCTAGAATAAGAACTCTTTTGGTTATGGAGCAAATCGAATAAGGTATAGAAGACTGTGTGTACTTAATTTTGATATAAATCATTGATTTACTAGAAATATAGTCGGGATGTAGAACACTTATATTCCAAAAAAAGCCCAATCTTAAAATCCTGCAATCTAGACCAATTTTCCCTGGGCGCTAAAGATCCAAATAATAGCACAAATTTAATATGTTATGTGAGGAAAATATTGATTGCAATTCCGGTAAATATTCTAAAACACATCTCAAAAAGGTAAGTACATCAAATTGTACGTATGGATGTTGAACACCCTGGATACATCAATTTACACCTACAACTGCCTGCAGATTACGTTTTTACCTTTAGGACGAACATTTCCTTCTCAAGAACAAAAACAACAGATAATAGTATTTAATATTTAATATTTTACTTCAATCTAAAATAGATAAAGTTTATTGACATTTAATTTCCACTAACTATTATTATTGTTTTATTATCAAATAGCCAATAGATTACATATTTTATTATGGTCTCAATAAAATCACACAAGTACTTTATTATTATTTATTTGCTTAAAATTTTAATGAATGAATTCTTGATTTTATCAATGGAATAAAATTACGAAACCGGCTTTTGCAAATTTTTTTTAATTTATCAGTCCAAGGTAAATTTGCTATTTGGGTATTGTTAATATTTTGATTTATCATTTTTATGTTTAGTTATTGGAAGGAGAATTTTTAATGAAATTATTACAGATTAAATCTTCATTTTTCTATTCTGTAAAATTATTATGATATTCCCCATTTCGAATTTATTTCGAATAAATGATCGATAATACCCCCATCTCCCATATACACTCCCATTCGAAAACAACCTTACTCTAGAAGAAAGTACTTAATAAACTTTAGCTTCTGCCGTTTAGTCGGAATTTTGTTCACGGACAGACGGACTGACATATACAGTGGTACAAAGAACTATTTGTACAGCATTCTTATTAATATATTTTTGCAATTTTTAGAAAAAATAGAACACTATTTCCAAAACCTAATTTTTTTTTTTAGAAATCTTTTAATTATTTAATTATTCAAAATTCATTTAAATCAGTTTTCTAAAAATTGCAAAACTATATTAATAAAAGTGGTGTACGAATAATACTTTGTGTCACTGTATGTCTATTTCGATTTAAAATTTGACGAGAAAGACATTGGTAGTAATTTTTTTTTCTACGGTCAATACTAAGGGACATTACAAACTCAGTATGCTTATACGGATTTTTATAATAATTTTTTTAAAAGAATATATAACTTGATTGAATGAGTGGAAAGCTCAGTTTTCATTTTAACTGTAATGACTTGTGGGCATTTAAAAAATGAAATTCTTTGGAGACTTTTTTCGTTTTCAATTATTTTTAAATTTTTAAATTAAGTTTGTTATAAAGAAAATTATAAGTTTTATATGCACATCTACATAAGAGAAGTATTCTTTAAATTTACACTAATAAAAAAAATTGGAGAACCGCAAATAGCCTCAGATCAAACTGACAGAAATATTGATATGTGAAATATCGGAAGTTTACTGTCATGACCAAGGCAACAACAAACAAGGCGGGAAAAATCGAAACAATGTGATACGTCAAGTAAATAAATCCCTTGAACTGCAATTTATTTTCAGGCAGACAATTTAATTTTCATCATTTGATATAGAAAATTACGATTTTGTTGTTAAAATAATTTGTAATTAGTAAAAATAATATTTGCTTTATAGATACGATCAAATTGTGAATATGAATGAATGTAAGGAATGAAATGAATGTACTAATAGCTAAAGCTAAATAAATGTTCATTATTATATACATATATGTTCAATGTTCATATTCACTTAGTTCAGCACTGTTTTATCACTTTCGCATAAAAAATCTTCCATTCTTTTAGCCATATCGGGTGGAATATTACACGTTATATATTTATGATATTTTCCTACGATAAAATTCTATAGACGGGTATCACTTTCACTAGTATAATAACCGCTACTGCGCTTCATCAGTGTGTCGTGTCACGAATTTACTTTACCGGACACTGCCTGCATAGATTTATACAATTTACATTTAAACTGCTACTAGAACCACGCAAACAAATGTATCAAAGCAATAAACTCGCTAAAACTTACATATACTTCTCTCATAAAATGTTTTAGCAGTCAATAATTCCTGGCGAGTGCAGCTCGTTATTGTCAGTTTACTCAAGAAAATATATAACGAGCTGGACTGGTCATTTCAGTTCAAGGGGTTAAGGTGGATGTGTAGCTTAAGACTACCCGATGTAATGTTTTGACTGACGGATATGAATATGCTCTTTCACATTTTGATCGTTTTTGAATCATCTAAGATTGTATGGATATAAACATTTACGCAGAAACAATAAGAGTGCGACTAGTTTTGACGTTAATACGAAATCGAAAATATCACAAAGTAGGTTAGGTTAGGTTAGGTTGGGAGGGGGCTGTAGGGCTGTTGACCCATCACCACTGAGACCTAAAAGATCTATTGTAGATGCCCCTACTGATATTTAAATGTCCTCTATTAGCGAGGTGTTGTTAATGAAGTGTAGCACCCGAGAGGGGCTGTTCTGTCGGTTGTCGTTTGGAGTCAAAATGTAGCCTCCTAAGTGGCGAAGCCTGGACAATCGCAGAGTATGTGTTCCGCTGCTTCGTGTTCTTCGAGACAAAAGCGGCATGAAGGGTTAGGTGTTCTGCCAATTTTGTGAAGATGATATCTCAATTGACAGTGACCTGTAAATAGTTCAGTGTAAATTCTGAGGCTGTTTTTATAAAGCCTAAGCAGCTTGTCAGCTCTTTGTTATGAATGCGAATTTATGAATTTCTTCGCGTGTTGTTGACCAGGGATGGTTTCCCATTAGGACCGCTTGTTGCCCTCTTCCCAGTCCATTGATGCCTTCCTGATTGTTCCTTTGGACAGTCCACAAAAAGGTTCTGGACCGATGAAGGTGGCTGCAGCGCCTTCTCTTGCGAGAGCGTCTGTGGTTTCATTTCCCGCGATGCCTTCGTGTCCTGGCACCCAAACAAGAGTTACTAATACAAAGTAAAGTAGTCCTTTATTTCTAATAGATGATCGTATTTAATCACAGTGGAGTTTATGTTGTTTTGAGGTATGACACGACAATTCGTTATTGATACTGCAAAATACATTTTGGATTCCCTTACCTACACGACACTACAACCACTGTTTTTATGACAAAGTAACGACTTACTGTACTGACAGTCTTGTAGATTTACTTAATTATTTTGCACAATAGACCCGACACGCATGTGGACGTAGTACGTACCACCCGCATACAACAAGTAAAAATAAAAATTTTAGCGTAACCTTCATCAACCAAAGCCATTATGTAATAAGCAAAATTTTATAAAAAACAATTTCCGGCTGTAATCATAAGGTACACAAAGGAAACTGAAATTTATTAGGAGTATTAAAATTATGATATACATACACTTCTACTAGTTTTAATATTAAAATCAATATTTTACATAAGAAATAAAAAATAACTCGATCACACATACTCCAAAGATTATTGGCTCAAATTTTTTGATTACGATATGGTTCCAAGAATTCAATTGATTAGTTAACTAAAGGCGCCATTCCTATTCATATTTCAACGGTTCTCTTATTATTATTATGCTAATAAAGAATTCGATAAGATAAACATAGTAAGTATAAAACATATACATACATACATATATAAATGAATACAATACAAAATATTGGAAATAAGAAATAAAATGAACTAATTTTCTATAAATTTGCTCATAAATTTAGTCATCATTATGTATAAATCTGAAGATTAAATTCCAGACACCTACGCTGCATTAAAATTACTTTTTGTCATAAAAAAAATGAAAAAACTTCGCCATTCTGCCACAACACCAAACACTTAAATCGCAGTTAAGATAGGGCATGATAGGGTAAAAAAAAACAATGAACTTTGTAACATATTCAAGGTCAAAATAAAAGCGCGGGAAAACATATGATTCGACCGATGATGATGATATGAATTTATGTATTTGAATAAAGGGTAATTCTAAAGTTTTTAGTGCTTGTGTAGTATATTTTGTTAAAAAAGTTTAGAGTTCAAATACAAAAATGTTACAAGTGTTACATGATTTTTGTTTGGCCATAATACATTTTCATTAATTTTTATTATTATCGAAATGGATTATTTTACATTCTATTCAAAAATGTTTTTGCTCATAATTTTCTAAGAAATACAAAATTTTTATAAAATATGATAATTGAGACAATATACTTGCATATGCGAAAATATATTTTGGCTTATCTAAAATATTTATAATATAACAGGCGTCGACAACCCTTTGTGGCTGCGGGTTAAGATCAACCAGAATGTGACTATTGAAGACAGTTCAGTCAATGGGTATTTTTAAATTGATTTTATTATCTGTACAGAAAAATAGAACACTCGTGTAATTACAATATTTATCACAATAATAACGACTGATCTTAACTTTCCGTTACAAATAAAACAATATAAAAAAAAAGTTTTACATCTGTCACAATAACCGTGATTAGCAACCAGAATTTGAGTGCAGATGCGTGGTCAGCAGATGAGTAGGATTCCTATTAGTCGGCTGCAGATGGCATACAGTCAGAGAGCCCAGCCGACCAATAGGAGTCTTAATCTTGAGTGAATAAAGGTGATGAGATTCGTTCAAACCAAAATGTTAATCTATTTTTTATATTTTCTCAAAGTGTTTGTTTCATTTTTATATTTTATAATTTATTTTTATATATTATATTTTATTTGCCGAACTCAAGTGGGTCACTTAAAATTATCAAATGGATAACTTTGTGACCCGCGGGTCATAGATTACCGACGCCTGATTTATATAATCACGACGCAAAATGCTTGGCGATCCAATTTATGCTGTAGTTTATAGTATAGTTTTCGAAAAAAAAAATGTTTAGTAATGTAAATCTTCTTATTAAACTGGATATTGTTTATAAGCGTGTGAGCGTAGCTTTCAAGGGTTTTATAACCTGGGTACGGAATTTGTAATACCTTAATATTTACCGTAGAAAGAAAATGTTGCCATCATAGTTTTTTTCGTTCAATTTTAAGTCGAAATCCATATGTTCGTTCGTCCTTTATCAGGATTCCGGCTAAACGGATGAATTTAATAGTCACGCTCAATCTATACTTCTCAATGTTGTAACGTCCTTCTCAGAGACGCTACAAATATTATTATAAATATATTTATATAAATTGTTATCTAAATATTTTTAAGTCCTTTGTAAATTCCTATGTAATTTCCCTTCGCCATCCATGTTTGACTCAAGTTTGTTAAACCAAGTTTGAAACGGATGAGGAGGCGATTTAAGGAAAAAGTAACGAGATGAGGTCCACGAAGGTTCAAACAGAGCAGACGCTTTGAAGTAATAAGTGCACTTACCTCTAGAACACATAAATTTATTTACAACATATATACAACACATATTCAAAACCTATTTACAACATATTCAACACACACTACAATTAATCAACGGATTCCTTAAAAATGGCACACTTTGCCTCTACAAATGAAGCTACCAAACGATGAACGGAAGTACTGGATGGAATTAAACAGATAAGTTTAGTACAATTGGAATCCTTCCTACCACTACCATTCATCCTTAGTTTTAAGAAATTAAAGTTTAATAAATTTATTCATCGAAACTAATATTTAGTGTTTTAAATAAATAAGTGGTGTCTTAGGAGCCATAGTATGACATCTCTATTCCTGTTTTAGTCTAAATCAATTAAAAACTTACTTATTTGAAATAAAACTGATTTATCGAAGCTAAAATGCTAATGCAAAGTAAAGCGCTATTTGTATTTCTGTCACAAGAGCAACAGAAATTTCCGTTCCATCCCCACTCTTTATACAGTCCGAAAACCTATCAAATCCAAGGTGATCGAAACCATAGTTCTATGTATAGCTCCTCATATATGGTTCTGAATCTTGTCTCACGGACATGTGATTACTCATTGAATCCAAAAGAAATTTCATATGTAAAATATATGACCTATTAAAGGTAGAGTCTAACGAATAATGAGATATAATTTACATGAACTTAAATGAACCAAGAATAAATGTAATTTACTAATAGTCTCATTAATACCCAAAGGCCAGAAGGCAAAAGAATTCTGGACTGTTTAAATAGACACCAGAGCATTATACATTAATATTATTTAGATGGAACCGTAGCCAGAAACATAGAAATAGGTTATCAAAATTTGTATCTTTGAATTACTGAAGGTAATGTTACGTCATTAATAAGAACCTATATATATTTCAATTTAAGTCTTTTATTTCGGAGTGTAAGGTTCCGGCTTTGATTACTCTCCCCGAGTAAAGCAAGTTTTTCTCAAGTATGAAAAGTTGAATCTGCTTCAATTTTACATACATACATACCAGTGACGTCGCGTGAAAATTTGTGATAGGGATTCAAAAGTAAAATATAAGTAGGTTACCAATTAACCCACACAAAA
>JANSTT010022859.1:0-41233 GCA_026745375.1 Platyura marginata | reverse complement strand
TGATGTGTATATAATATTACGCACAATGTACCTTTAAAAATTATCTAGAGTGATTATATATAACTAATAATAACTAATAATATTCTATAAGTTCCTTGGCAAAAACAGTAGTTTTTTTTTTTGTTGCCCTCAAAGTCCATTGGAACTCTACATTTATTTATAGACATCATTACTTCAGTTTACTAACAATTGCACAAATCAATATCTTCCATAGTCATAAGTGGAATCTGAACCACTTGTCAGTTCAGTACAAAAACCACAACATACACAAAACACTTTCTTGTTTTGCTCAGGTGAGATTTCAATCTCTTATGCATCCAATAAGCCACTTAGTCGGTATGAATGAATAGAGTATTAAAAAGTTGACAAAGTTAAATTTTATTTTATTAAAACCATCAGCTAAATTCATAAATAAGAGAAATAAATTAATAATTAAGTGGTCCTTACATCTTTAACATTTTTATGTATAGAATTACAGGAAAAATTACATTTTCTCAATTTGACAAAAGGAACAATAGCAATTAACATTCTTCCACCTACTTTATCTTGTTCAAGCTAATGTTGTCATTAACACATTTTTATCACATGTAACGAAAATATATTTAAATTTGATCTAAACGACTGATGGAAAATCCTATAATTAAAAATGAAAACAAGTTTACCTAACTAATTAGAAAAAAGTAGGTAAATATTTACTATAAAAATGTACTTCTAATTAAGTAACATTCAGATACATAGTGTGAACGCCTCGGTAAATACCTACATATATATATATATATATATATATGATGCGTATTCTTACTACTACAGTAAACTATGACCATAGTGGACCATAATATGTTCTCGTCGTATTGTTATTATTTATAATAATTTACGAAAAACATTCAATAATAAGTTAATAAATACTGTCCTCCTATCACCTATCCTATACGTTGTTTGATTTCCTACAAAAACCATATAGATCTTACTTTATATGAATACTTATTAAGGAGTTCTGATGGGGTAACTTATATTTAGTATATATGTTTACGATCTTTCAATTAATAAAAATATATACTATATTTCTGGTGATTTGACACATACAATTGTATTCAAATATTCCAGAGTTTTTTTCATTAGGAAGAGGTCAAAATGGAAATCAAAAATAATATTTATTTATCCTAATGCACACATAATTAAACAAACGAGGCGTTTTTAAGTGCTTTCGATCGCCCTACGTACTTAAGATATACGTTTCTTTATTAGGATCACATTCTTCAAATTTGTCAAAAATCTTTAAAAAATTGAATTTTTAAAAATATATACGAAATAGCGAATTGTTTGAAAGACGAGGGCCGCCTGTATTGTGAAACCAAACCGTAATTGATTTCCAATAGTAAAATATACGTTAAAAAGGTAATTACGGGGGTTAATAAAGAAAAATAATTAAAAAATCGTTTTTATAAAAATAAATGTTTAATGTGCAAAATTTGGATTTTAAGGGCGGTTACTCGAATTTTTTTTTATTTCACATTTTTTTTCTTTGTTTCTATGTTTTACAAAGCATATACAAATTATTTGAATATCTACACATGAAATATTGTATTCCATATTTTGGTATATATGTATAAGAAAGCCAAAAAAAAAAAAAAAATTGATTTGAAGATTGAAGATTTGAAAAAAGCCTATGTATAGGTAACTGTGATGTAAACGTTTTTCATTAACTTTAACCTAATTTTATTGCTATTAAAATTATAATATCTAATTATTCGCATACCCAATTTTAATCGATCTATTGTAATCTTTTATGTATAAACAAAATCCATAACGCATATTTATTTAATCTACGTATTACCATATGGCTGCCACACTGATTGATTGCCCTTTATTGCAACGCATTGTATTTTTGCTATTTAGTATGCAAAACCATACTAATGAGCTTTTGTATATTATTTTCTTAATAGTAAGTTCCAATTGAAATTCAAATATTTTTTGCAATTACATAAGAGTACATTGTATACTTGTATATAATGCCATAGAGTTAATTATATTTACATACATATGTATATCCATACATATATAGTACCTAAGTATAATTGCTGACTCACGTATTACACTCTGTGGAATTAATATAAGAAAATGTCCAGAATATGGAAGGAAGGATTCATTGGCGAATTTCCAAATTTCGAGAATATTTCTTTGGATATAGTTATTAATGGTTTAATATGTGCTGAGGGAAAGCTTTAAAATCATTTTAACCGAAATTGATTTTTTCTTCTGTCGGTTTAGCTAGGCAAGGAGCTAATACATAGTAATAATAATATTTACTATATTATGTATGTATATGTTTTATGTATAATGTACACAATAATGTAGTAGTTTATAAAGCAATGGACTGGTTCAACAAAAAACTTTAAAAGTTAAAGGTTAAGGAACTGTAATAATGACCGCATCATACTACATTTATTAACAACTAAATTCTAGAACTTTTAGGAACATCAGTCCTACGTTAATTTATATAATTAGAAACAATATAGTTAGATTAGATATTTGAGGTTGGTCTATTGAGTCCCAGAGCACCGCGATCTTTGTAGATCTATTGTACTATACCTCTGTCTTACACTCCTCCTATAGTGGTATTGATCCTATTTAGGAATTTAATCAACCCATTTTGGAGGTTTGTAGTGATTTCCCTCGGTGAGGGAAAGGCTGATCCTAGATATTGAAGTCTGCTGCGGGCTAGTGCTTCACATTCACATAGGATGTGTTCCGCAGTCTCTTCTTCAATATCGCACAGTCTACATGTGTCGTCTGTGGTCCAGTGAGGAATCCTGTTACTGCAATGTCCAGCGAGGAATCCTGTTACTAGGCGAATTTGGTTTCTTTTCAAGTTGAGAATTTTTTTCATCAATTTGATAGAGTAGTTAGGGAGAAATTTTTTGGAGTGTCTACATCCTTCAATTTTTTCCCAATTTTTCTGTCCTTCTTTCATAAGCCATTCTTTGAGATAAGTTTTAACTGTGGTTATTGATTTTCCGCAGAATGGCCTGGGGTGTATGAAGGGACGGTTTGAGCCAAATCTAGCAAGTTCATCATTCGTTTCCTTCTACCCCACTGTGCCCAGGGACCCAAATAAGAGTGATTTTATTTAGTTGGGTCACACAATATTCTTACAAATTCAAAATAACAAATTTTTTTTAAAAAGACAATATTTTAACTGAAACTACCAACATTATGAAATTTTTTTTTTGCCTACTCCGCTCGCAAAAGAGTTCTCTTAAAGATAAATTTTGTTGATTAATTAATCTTTACTTAAAAAATTTTTGTAAACAAATAATAATTTCTTTTTCCTTACACTATCTATGTAAATATTATTAAGTGCAAAAAACGATCAGTCATTTTGGTGAACTATTAATATCATTCACCTAAAAAGAACTCAAAATATTTTTCAAAAATATTGCTATCACTGCTCGCTAATTTTAATTATTAATATAATTTTCAAATTTAGAGCCATTTTTATTAAAATTTTAAATGTTTCTGTTTATTGAATTAATTATATATTAAAATATTGAATATTTGTTGCTGGCAAATTTTTTATTACCATAAGTACATTGGCATCTGTATATAAAAAATTCATTAAAAATAAAATAAAGCTAATTAAACAAAAATTTTCTTATTTACATTTCTTGATCAATGTATTGATCGATATAAAGTATCGTTAGTAATATTTGTAAAGAGAGACTTAATTAACTTAATTGCTGTCTTCAATTTTTAATTTTTTTTTATAGAAAATGGCACAAGATTTGGGATATGATCTTCAAGACGCTATCAAAAGAGAAAATCTATCAACAAAAGATATACAATCGCTACGAAATAGTTTAACAGAATTTGTTCCAAAAACTATAACCGACAAACAGGTACAATAAAATAAATAAAACTAAATTAGTAAAATAAAAAATTAATTTATAAAGTTAGCCCTATTTCTACATGCATGCGAAAATGTTGAAGACGCCAAAAATACATTAGACATCTACTACAAGGCTAGACAAAATGCACCAGAACATTTTAGCAACAGAGATCCACTGTCAGCAGAAATTCAGCAATGTCTAGAAAATCAGTAATTTTTTATTTATTTCATTGTAATCTTAAAAAAAAAACATTTATTTATATAGAGATTACTTTCATTTGCCACCTACGCGAGATGGTTATCCAATAGTTTTTCATCGATTAGCAAATTCTAAACCATCCAACTATATGTTTGACAATGCTATAAAAACATTTTTTATGACATTAGGTAAGTTTTTTTATTCGATTTTCTTAGTGTGTAATTGAAATTTACACTCCTAAAGGAACTGTGCGACTAGTATAGTTTTTTTGTATTAAGAAATAGCTCGTTATAAATAATTATGCTAAACATCATAATAGTTTTTATGAAATCTTAATGATCTATTGCCTGAATACCTATTTGGTAGAAATGTATATTTTTGCCATATAATTAATTGCATTGATCTAGTTTAGTGCTGTAAAACTGACATGACGGCCCACAAAGGCAAGCGAATATTGTGATTGACAGCTTCATTCATAATTTTCTATTTGAACGTCTTTTTCTTTATTTTATATTTTTGAGCCAAATTCAATTATTCAAACTCCATAATATTTATTTTGTAATTTTTTTTTTGTAGTCCGCCATTAATTTAAAAAAAAATTGGACCCTGAGTCATGATTTATTCAATAAAGATAGAGGAGCAATGTCTTATAATGAAATATTGGAATCTAAATCAATTAAAATCGGAACCATTTTTTAATTTTTAAGAGCTGCAAGCTATTTGGAAGATTCAGGATGAATTTCTAAATTTGTCTCTGTTTCTAACTAGTTGAGAGGCAAAAAATGCTTTTAAAAGACATTGTCTCAAAATTCTTATCTAGATTTTTAAGTAGTAGGTAAAGTCTCTATATAAAGTCAAGTCTCTAGATATTTAACTAGTAAATTAGAGACTTGACTTACTAGTTAAATATCTAGAGACTTGACTTTATATAGAGACTTTACCTACTACGATATAGTTATAAAGATATTCACAAAATAAATAAATGGATTTTAAAAATTTTAAATTCGAAGTAGGTAAAATTGCTTTAGCCCTTCAACCTTTTTCCATTAAAATTTTTGATGTACGTTTATGGCGGATTCGTATAAGGAAAATCGATGGAAATGATTGGAAATCCCAAAAAAATTGATTTGGAACATTCCTTAGATTTTCAACAAAAATTCATATCTCCTAAATTACAGGACCATTTTTCGGTTAGTTACTTAAAATATATGCCAAGCTCCCACCTATAAAAACTACGTATCTTATCGTATTTTAATTTTAATTTTTTTTTTTTTTTCAATTTTATCAGATGCATGTTTATACAAAGAAGGACCACGACCTGGGGTAATTTTTCTATTTGATATGAGCGAAGTTCGTATTGGACATTTACTAAGAACACGCATCTCTAGCATTAGAAAGTTTTTCCATTATTTACAAGATGGAGTTCCCGGAAAATTGTGCCAAATACATATTCTAAATGTGGTATCATTTTTCGACAAAATTTTAACTCTAATTAAACCATTCATGAGAGCCGAAATTTTCAAAGTGGTAAGTTATTTATGTGTAGTAGTATGTAATAGTAGTAGTGTAATATGTGTTCTATATATATTTTTTATTTATTTTTTCAGCTCTACACATATCCATCGACCATGAATATTGATGATTTTCATCAGAAATGGGTACCAAAAGAGTGTCTTCCTAGTGATTTTGGCGGTACTCTACCATCGATTGTTGAACTGAATAAAAATTTCAAGATTGAATTGGCTGAACTGCGAGATTATTTCGTTGCTGAAGAAGAACAAAGAAATATTGGAACTACTAAAGCAATGAAGGAAAGCATTACTAAGATTGATAAACTAGAAATTGATTAATTAAAATTTATAAAATGCATTTCATTATACACATTGTGGTTATATCTTACTTTCCCAGAACAATGTACCCAGTTCATCATATATGTTATGAATGTGAACTTTTAATACAACTCCATTTTTATATAAAGTATCAAAACTATTGAAATATAATTTTTCAATTTTATAGCAAGATAAAATAAAAACAAATTTTTTTTGGGTATCTATAGTAAGTCAGTCATAATTTTGTTAAGTAATCTCTATACAGGCAAACTAAGTTCTCAATTTTCAACTTAAAGTTTAAACTTAGTTAATTTGGTATATTTTTAACTAATTTGAAAAAAAAACCAATTCTTAGAACTACAAACAGTTTGAATGGTCATTCTGTCTAAATTCTTGGTGAGCCAGTACCAGTGCTTTAAATTTTCAGGATTTCTACCATCCATTCTAGAAACTAAAAGAGCTTTTATTCATTTTGCTTTTTAAACTACATTGGAGTTTATTTACGGATTTTTGTATAAGAAGGAAGTGGTTATTGCTTACCTTCTTCGAATTTTGAATAAAGGTTTTGGATTAAGCTTCTAGAGCAAAACAAAAACACAAAGCAAGACAAATGCTATATGTAAGCACCCAGGAATAATAAAAATAAATATAATTTTTTAATTAAAAGTAATAAAACCCTAAAAAATTATTTCTAATAAATCGGAGAAACTTAAAAATTAGTCTTTTGTTTTGTAGGCATCAATTTCAGTTAAATATCAAAAAGATTTTAGCATATCAGTATTTTCCTAAAATGAGGGAATATCGAAATACCGAAAGTACGATAGAACGGCCGCCCTCTCAAACCTCCATAACTGAATTTTTATTAAAATATCTCGATAAATAACCATAAATTAAAAAAAAAACTAATTACAAAACGGCACACGCAGCGCCATCTCCGGGTTGAGTTACCTGCTGCAAACTTATGAATTGCTAATATTTTATTTTATACTTTTTCGAATTAAATATTCATTTTTCCGCCATTTTTGTTGAGCGTTAAAAAATCCAAAAATTTTTTTTTGTTAAACGAAGCCTCACAAAAATGGCGCAATAAGTTGTCTAATTCAAAAAATAGCAAATTGGAACAGGAGTTCATAAGTTTGTAGCAGATAATTCAACCCAGAGATGGCGCTGCATGTACCGTTTTGATATCGAATTTTGGAAAATCCTTATTCATCGAGACATTTTCAAATTTAAATGTTTTCGAGGACGGCCTTTTTATTGGCGCTGTCAATTTTTCGATATTGATGCATCCTGATCTTTACCTAAAATTTTCTCCATACTTTATTGATGATTCTTGTTGATCCATGCAAAACAAAAGACGAATTGTTAAGTTTCTTCTATTTATTAGTAATTATTATTTTAGACCTTAATTACAAAAAATTTATTAGTTTTGTTATTTCTGGACAGATATTAAAACAGAAAAACAAACACGTTACGTGTCAGAATCCGAAACCGAAACCTAATCGAAATTTAATTGTTATAATATTTTTCCGGTTTTTTAACACTGTATACTTACATATATTATATACCTACATATTCCTATATGCTTTAGCTGTATACGTAATGAGTTTTCTATTATTTTTGCAAAAATTATTTTTATTTGCCTGCGCAGTGCACATTGCTTATAATTAATTTACTCATTAAAAATACCTAACTGCCTATAAAAATAATTACAAAATTATTAATTTTACTCTTTGTTGTTATTTTTTAATTAGGTGTGATTTGGAATCAATGGACTCTGTAAATTATGTAACACGAAAATATTTTAAAAATCTTGCATCAATCAAAAAAAAAAAAAAAAAAGCATTCAAATCCAATTGAAAGTATAGCTTACGTCCACGGGAGATTGTTAAAGTAATCGTATAAAAACAGCCAACTAGCCAATGAAGATATGTTTGCTTCCGAATGAATTTTACCCACCTCCAAAAATACTGGTCTTCTCTTGTGGCCGTTAGTCGAATCGAAAGTGTTGACAAGAAAAGACGCTTATATATTGTTCAGTCACACTCTGTGTAATTGGCCTGTTGATGGACTTTTATTTACATATCGAATAAATAGAAATTTTATCTTAAAGCGATTAGTGCTTCAGATATATTTATGTGCGGTGTCGACATAGTATTATGAACTTGTATTTGAATAGTGTGATTTGGCAATAATTACTACACGTGGGTTAGTTAATTGATTTGTTAATACCATTTCGTTTTTTTTTAGGTCGATTAAACTTTTTAAATATTAAAAGTGTGGTTAATAACGCAGACAAGTAATGGTGCGTGTCAATAAAAAAAAGAATATAATTATGTATACAAATGGTACCATTCAGTTGTTTTATTTATTTAATACCTAATACTGTAAATTATGATCCATTTACTAATTTGTATTATAAAGAATTAAAACCTAACCGTAAAATGTAGGGGTGGGCAATTATTTTAGATTAACAAATATACAATTTATTTGTTTCATGTATTTGTATTTTTATACATATATATGTACATATTGTATATGCTTGTCTAATTTAGAGATACGTCAAAGATTGTTTTTCAAATATTCGCGTAAAACATTTTTATTATGTTTCTTATAAAACTTTGTATACTTAAAGAACATATATTATAAAGTGTACATATATATCTCTAGACAAACTATTCTTCAAGAAGAAATTAAGAAATTCTTTCTATATGCTGCATTTCTTTTATTAAAATTATTTAAGCATTAAAAATAAAATTTACAAAACAATCCACATATAGAAAAAGAAGAGATAATCTAATTATATCGTTCATCAGTCACAAATCCGGTTAACATGCGATGGAAGGAGTGCTTCCTACAGCTTAAATCTTAAATGTGTATCAATTAACGTCAGATATTGAATGAAATACATTTTAAAATTCTTTACATTAATCAAACAAGGATTACACGTAACATAATTGCAGTAAAAAAAAATTAAAAATCATAAATCTGAACCAATTTCGCTGAAAAGAGATCGTATAAAATGGTTTCTAACATAAAGGTTCAAAATGTATCTTAGTGATTCGTGTTACAAAAAATGCACCTTTCGTGCCTGATAGGTACTTACTGCACTGTTCACATGTCTTAAAAATTATAGAAAAATTCAATTAAATTAAAAATAAAACGCATGCAGTGGACAACCGGCCTATATAGTTCTAGCTCATCAAGAAAAGAATAGAGATGGAAAACATATTAATTGCCTTATTACATTTCTATTGACATCTATTGTCTATAATAATAATAATAAATCCCTGAAATGTTTGTTCGCAAATTAATTTTTTTTGTAATTATTTATTTAATGTAAGGAAATAGAATACTGCTGATGAAGAGAAAATTACCGCCACAGTTGATATAAATACAATGTAGAATTGTATATTTATTACCCCTGATTCTGTATAACCGACAAAGTAAAATGAAAACGTGATATCATAAACTTTTTTCTTATTTCCACAATTATACTTGCAATAATAAGACAAATTCGCATTATCACATTTTCATTTTATCTTATTGGCTACAGTTTACAGAATCCGGGGTCAATTCGTGATATAAAATATATGCAAATAATGAAAAGAACCAAACGCACTTTTGATCCAATCATTGGTCTCATAAACCATCAAGTATAAAGGCCACTAACTGAATTCCCTCGAAATATAGCGTGGCTGTCGTATTGTTCTACGGGCACAACAATTAAATTGAGAATAAAATTTTTTCAATTTTTTTTTTTTTCTAAAAAGAAGTTGTTTCAATCATTATTTTCGTAAATACTCAATATTAAAATTCTTGCTCTTGCTCTGCCACACAATTTAACGTATGGCGTCAATTTTTTTACAAATAATAATTTTTAAATTTTGCATACAAAATTTTAAACTACAAAACAAATACAAAAAAATTAACTCAATGGGTTAACCCCTCTTTCCATAAAAAAAATCAACTAAAATGGGTGAAACATTTTAAAAACATAAAAATCTGCCAGTAAATAAAAAAATAAAAAAGCACAACACAATTGAATGGAATTTCAATTTTTTTTTTTTTTAACGTTAATTAAAGAGAAATTATATTTGGAATTCGAAATTTTACTCTCATATATTTAGAGGCATACCTACAATGATATATAAGAATTCCGGTAAGACTCTGCCACATCATTAACTATTTGGGACAACAAGATTGTGCACGATTACAAAGTTTGTACGAAATATTTAAATTTAAAATTCATGTACGTGTGTTTCGTAGTAAGGTTAGGTGCTTGCAATTTTATGTATTCTATAGTTCAACAACATTTTTGTTTGGATTAAATAAACACTTTTTTATTGTAACAGTGAAACTTTCATTTTCTTTGCTATAAATATAAAATAAAAAATATTTACACAAATAAACGAATAACGAGAGTATCGATAGATTATAGTATGATGTGTAAGCATATCACATCATTTACCACTATATATAATGGATTGTACATAGTACATATGTATGTATGTATATTGAATTAGTATATACGTACATACCTACATAAACATACATTTAATTAATATTATTAAAAGTGCTTATGTGTATGTAAAGTTTTTTACTTCGTGTAGCTTTTTTGCCACATTGTTCAATCATTACGATTAGATGCCAATACTTTGAATATTTTCTTGTAAATTAAATTAAATTAAACAATAAAATTGAAGTAAAACCTGTTTACAGTAAATTTATTGCTTTTTACTTTGGTTTGTTTACATCAATAATATTATAAAAATATAATATACCATATTAACAAAGCAATTTTAAGACCTTCTTAAAAAATTTGAAACGAATTTGACGTTGAAGGTCGACGTTGTTATATGACCAACGGAATGATAATTAATTAGTTATTAAGAAACGAAATGGTGTAACAATGAAATTTTTTTTTTTTTTTACTGTAATTACAAATTGCTCATTGCATTAGTGATTTTCTTTTTTATTATTATTTTAGAAACATAAAGCAACAATTTTGAAGCTATGACCTCATTACCACATCCATTTTTAAACGATTCGGAAATATTAGAGATTCCAAACGACAAGATAAAAGATGTGGACGAGATTTATGAATGGTAAGTTTTTTTTTTAAATTATAATTATACCTATTATTATATTTATGCACATATGTAGCTATTATTAGAATAAAGAAAAATTTGGTTGTTGGTACCTACTTATGTACATATAATTTAGTAATAAATATAACCACAAATTAAATAAATGTTGACAATTAATTAATTTTAATATATTATATATATATTAGGGTAATGTACTGTACATGTACTTACATTGTGCATTGTTCATTATACGAGTACTCATATGATGTTAATTATAACTTTGGTACGGAATTTGTAACGTCCCTTAATCGTAAATTCATTGTGAAGCAGCTGAAGCTAGAAAACTGAAATTTTGACAGTCCTAGAGTAAAATTTCTATTATTTTCGGAGCAAATCGGACAAGATATAGGGGAGACCTGTAGTACTGTGTGTGCACCTAATTTTTATATAAACCATTCCGAAATATTGTCGGAATGTTGAAAAAATTGAATATGACAAAAAGGATAGAGAATAAAAAAAATTAAGATTTCATTAATAGACCAAAAAGTTTCACGATTTACCGTTATGGCGCTGCAATCAATTTAATGTCATTTCTAGAATTTTTAAATCATTTGTATTCAATTTACTCAATATTTTACTTATATTTGTTGTACAGACAAAATACTTATAGACACGGACCAAGTCATAGATAACAAATAAGTATGCATTCGATATCTGATTCACTTTAGGATCTGAGCCTCTAAAAGGTACTGGCATCTTTCATTTAGCATGACAATGCTTAAAAATAGTCCGGTTGATTAACATTTAGCGAAAACTATCAAGATTCGCGAATTCTGTAGCCATTTAACGCAAGAATTTGCCCGAAAACGGATTCATCTTAGAATTAAGATTTCTCCACAGACTTCCCTTCTTTATTGTTAAATTTCATTTTGGCGTCCAAGACTACTAATCACTTCTAAAACGTAAAGAATATATCGACGGCTTATATATAATACTGGCTAACTCAATTTTACCGATTTTCTTTTTATTGCATAAAATTGATGTTTATGCAACCCTGCACTACAAAAAGTTTGTTTTAAAAATTTCGTTTTTTTGCAATGTTTAACCAACGGCTAACCCAATACGCTATACGAAACAACTTTAGTTTTTACTGTCTCCTGAGTTAGCCAGTATTGTATATAAACCATCGATATATAAAAAATGTTAATTAGGTAATATTTTTGTAATTATTCATTTGATTAATTTTATATCGTTCAAAAGGATAAAACAACAACCTCGTTTTCCAAACTATTCCAAAAATCATGCGTACCTCTTTCTACATGCCTGTTTCTGGGATATTCCAAATGCAAAGAAAGCTTTACAAAAATACTGTCAAATCCGAAGTTCATCTCCAGAAATCTTTGGCAACAGAGATCCACTTAATGTCAACATTCAAAATGTATTTAACATAACGTAAGTATTCATGTTTGGTTTTTTTTTCTCCATTTGATATAATATGTAATCCATACATGAATAACATTAATAAATTAATAATTTCTTTTACACCATCAGACAAATGGTTGCAATGCCAAATAAAACAACAGAAGGCTACAATATACTTATTTATCGACTAATCGATAGTGATCCATCTAAAATGAATTTTGTTGATGCTATAAAAACGTTTTCTATGTTCAATGATATTCGAATAAGTGAGGATGGAGTGGCCAAAGGATATATTGTGGTTTTTGACATGAAAGGTTTGAAATTAGCGCATTTGACAAAAATTCAATTAACTCCAATGAGAGTTTTCATGAACTATATTCAGGTAATTACAAATTATATAGAGTTTTCTATTTATATATATATATATATATATTTTTAGGAAGCACATCCTGTAAGACTGAGAAAAGTTTATGTTGTCAATACGGCATCATTTATAAATCAAATTATGTTGCTTGTGAAACCGCTGATTAAATCTGAATTACTTTCATTGCTTCATTTCACAACCGAAGGACCATTGGACATATTTCCAAAAGAACTGTTGCCAGAGGTAATAATAAAATTACATTTAGTTTTTAGAAAACCTCCAAAGTTAGGAAAACAAAATTACCACTGAAATAAAATGAAAGAATTATTTTGACGAGTTAATCGCGTTTTATGTTACTTTGACAAAAAAAAATGTTTAAGTACAAAGTTACAGAAATAGCCTATATACATATGTACATAACAAAAAAAGGTGCCAATTAAACAGTGATCCTTTTATAATATATTGATTAGTGAAAATAAATTTAGTATTAAACAGAAAAAAAAACACAAAAAAAAACCAAAAGAAAAGTCGAAGGAAAGTGGACGACACCAGTGAGACGCCACTACACCGTAAATCAATTTAATTGAGAACGAAATGGTAGATTTTCATTTAAAGAAATATTTTACAAAAAATATATATAAGATTTAGATTGGACAAGGATAGTAAGGGGTGGAAAATAAGTTTTAGTAGATTTATGGTGTCCTTTTTTCATTACTCCGCACAAAAATCCAAAAAAATCACCAAAAATCAATAGTTTTTTGTGAAATATTTCTTAAAGTTGAATAAATTCTGAATTATATTTTCAACTTGACTTCACAATCTTACCCTAAATTTATAATTTTTTATTGTAAAGCACACACCGCAATTACACCTCTCTGATTTGACAGCAAACACTTTGAATTAGTGTATTACAATTGGTGTAACGATAAAACGACACCATTTTCATTAGTCTATCACGTGGTCTTGTTAATAAAAAATGTCGCCCAATTACGGGTAAACTCAAAATCATAAGAGCTATTCCTATCGCTTTTGAATAGGTAAAGGTTAAGTTTTAAATTTTGTATTTACATATATGTAAACCATGTCCTTTATATATTCAAACACCTGCGTATTTCTAGGTACCGATTTGGTTAATTTTTTTTTTTTTCTTATTTATAGGATTACGGTGGTTCATTAGACTCGATTGAGAAATTTTTCAAACCACAAAGAAATCAAATGGAAACCGTATACAAAGACTGGTTAATCGATTCTGGTAACTTAAAGGAGAAACCAAAATTAAATGAAGATGTTAATAAAAAAGTATCTCCAGTAACAAGTTCATTTAATGCACTGGAAATAGACTAGCTATAGTTTATAAATAAATTACGTACGGCTGTATTCTTGTTACATATGTTTGGGTAATTAAACAAATTACATTTAATTGGTTTCCATTAAGAAATTGTTTGTTTTGTAGTTATAGGTATTTAGACGGAATTTATATAAGGTTCAAGTTTGAAATCCTTATCAGAACTATCACAAGCGCAATATTATTCTTCAATTACATTATACATATATGTACATATAAAGTTACTTCTTTTTTTTTTTTTGGTTAAGGACAATCACTTTGTTGTTTATTATGTAAAGATGTACGTACCTACCTAATTAATAAACATGTTTTTTTTTTATATATATATATATAATTTGAACAGGTAATTGAATTTTAATTTCTGTCTCCTAATTGAAAAGTTTTCCGATTTATTTTGTACATAATAATAGGAAGAAAGTTTTCCCTACATATACTTTGTACATAAATTAATTTTGTTTTACTGGAAGTTTTAAATGACGTTTTAATATCTATTTATATCACTTATTGAACGCTTTTTCTACCTAGGGTTTATTGTAGTTTTAATATACCTATACATAGTAAAATGTAATAATGATACATTATATATAAATAGTATTTTCCACTTTGAATTACAAAAATTGATTTTAATATACATAAATACATACATATGTAGGTACCTATTTACCTACTTAGTAGAGTAAACATAATAAACGTCTATTCATTAACTACAGTTATAATATGCGGAAAACCTTCCATAGGTAAAAGATTTGAACATTTTTCTACATTATTGTTTAGGTAACTTGTAGGACCGGTTTTCACCAGGAAACGGGTAGTTCGGTTCCAACTTTAATTTAACAAATCAATGAATTTGTTATCGGAATATAATGTGGTTTATTTTATAGGAAGTAATTAAGTAATATGCAGATTTATGAATTAGATTGATGCGAGGTTGGGCACAGTGTGTGTGTTGTAGTGCGGTTTGTGGTTATGCTTCAAAATATTTCACGCCCTCGTTCCATATATGCATATATTTATAAAGGTTCCAGACCACAGAGCTTAAATTTCGAATACGTTACTCAATCTGGCTATAAATTTTAAAATTTTAATCTATTGGATAATATTGTATGTCCTTGCCCGCACTCCCACTCAACATATTGAGCTACTGTCTTAATGTTTTATGTATTGGGAAAATATTAAAATAATAGAAAAAGGAGATGTAAGTAAAAGAGGAACATTAAATGGAGCAAATCTGACATTCCTTATTAAATTATTCTACATTTCCCATCCCTTTACTCTTGCTTTAAAACATAAACGCAAAACACGTTTATTTAATCATAGTTTTTTCTCTGTAGATCAGAAATTGTTACAATTACAATCTTCCTAATTCTTATTTTTAACTAAGTTAAGTTCGGTTTAGTACGAATTTATTTATTGAACTATTCTTCTGCAATTATAAAATAACAAAAAACTTAATCTATATCATTTGGTGTGGTCTAAATGATGACGATGAAAGATATCCGGACGCTGCACTCCTTATAATATCTTTAGTATCCATTAGGAACATTTTCTTTTGTACTGGAATCCTTGAGTTTACATTTGAAATCAATTTAAAGTTAAGAACATTTCTCGAATTCAATTGATTTTTCAATTCATTAGAATTATGAATATCCATATTTGTTTGCCATGTAGATAAAGGAAACAAATCAAATCCTTTACGATTATCTCTAACTTTTTGATAATCTATTTTGTGTGGAGTTTTATGTTGATCAAAATTATCAAAATTCGATTTAAAATTTTTAATATTTTCAATATTTTTATTTTGAAGTTCAATATTTTGTCCATAGTTTAAAAAATCAATATTTCCACGATTTAACATCGGCAATTTTTTATTTAAATTATCATTAAACATGCTTCGAGGATAACGTAAAAATTGTAGAATCTTATTAGATTCGATCGGTTGATCTATAAATGTTTTCTTTGATTTTATCTCAGGATAATAATGTGTTTTAGTTGTCTTACAATTATTTACTGTGTAAATCGGTTTATATTCAGAATTACTTTCCATTTCAATTTTATACAGAGAATTTCGTTTACCTTCATCTTTTCCGGCCATAAATTTCAATTGTTCTGGAACATATAGTCTATTCAATAAGTTTATTTGTTGGCCATCACTATTTTCTATTGGAATGCTGAACTTTATTGGTCGAAATAATTTATTTGTTACAATGTTTAGTTTATTTTCTGAATTTACTACATTTTTTTGGTCATTTTCAATGTTTTCCAATTCATGACTTACATCATAGAATTTCTGTGCTAAAATTACAGAACTATTATTGACATATCCCGTCCAATTTCTTTTCATTTTCGTTTTAGAATTTTCCAATCCATAATTAATCGATGGCATAAAGTTCGATTGAATTTCTAATGCTAATTGATCACTTATTCTTTTACCATTTACTTCGTTCTGCAATATATTTTCTAAACGTTCACTATATTTATTTAATGTTAATTCAATCATGTATTCCATAGTTCTTTGCCGTTCATCAAATAGATTGGATAGCAATGAACTAATCCATGTTGAATATTCTATGGATAGACCGTATGAAGTTGGTATATCAACATTTTTTGAGTTCTCTAAAAATAACGAATTCCGAAAACTTTTCTGTTCACAATTTAGGCGAGGAAAGCATTTTGTTTCACAGGAATATATTCTATCGTTGACATTATAGTAATCGATTTTTTCTAGATGCTTTAATACTTCAGGTAAAGAACAGGACGATGTTAATTGTATTGTCTAAATTTTAATAAATTTATCAATAAATATATTTTATTAAAAAAAAAAACAAACGCCAGAATACCTTAGGAATAATAACAACAACAGCAAACCAAAATGGTACAATTTTATCCATCTCGAAAACAATTAGTTGTACAAATAATAAATCATAAACTGAGATATTTAATTTATAAAACAAACTAAAGGCTAGTTTGTAAATTCCAACCTCTTATTAACATTCTAAACATAAAATTAACAATCTGTTACTAATTTACTTAAATTAGTTTACAAGATTGATTTTTTACACATAACTGCATAATAAATAATGAATATTACCAGTAAAATTCCAATATTAATAAGTATAGTAAATAAACAAAGTAATTAAATCTTTCCTAAAAAAAAATCCCATATTGATAATACTTCTCTGAGAGGACTACAATTAAACATTTTTAGTTTTAATACTCCAACATAATAAGAGTAGCATTTTACAGAGTTGTAATTCTTATTTGTATCTCACAGAGGACTGGATGCAAAGACATTTGAATGTAACAGATTAGACTAATGTCTAATAAAGAACATTTTTAGGTGTGATTTTGTGGTTCGCAGAGGTTAGACCAATAATTTAGATGATCTTCGTAATTTAAAGGCGTAGACATTTTAAATCCAAAAATAATATTTTAATAGCAAAAATCACTGTTGAATTTAACTTCCTTTTGGAAAACTAATCGGTCAATACCGTCAGAAACTCTCAAATTGGAACGTATCAATTTCTAGAATTTCTAAAACAATATTTCGATCTATCTGTAAAGAGAACTGAAATTCTTAAATGATAGTGTTCTTATAACACTATAATTAATCGATCAATAAAGTTATTTCTGATATTTCCAGGATGACCAATAATTTGCCAAATTCATTAACAAACGATCAGGAAATTACAAAAATTCTTATAATTGATTTAAGAAATCATTTCCTAAAATGCATTGTCCAAAAACCGGTTTTTAGTGTATTTAAGATAATCACCAAAAATGTTAATTAAAATTATTATTAAGATGAAATTTCGATATTTCTCATTAACCTTCACAATAATAATTAAAGGTAGGTACGCGTGGGTATTAAAAATGTAAAGACAATAAGATTCTTGTTGTTGTCTGATCTTTCAAAGAGGAGAACACAACACAAAACAGATTTGTACAAACATTCTTTATAAACGTAAAATGATTTATATTAAGATACTAACTATATACACATTTTTTTTATATAAATATTTAACAGTACTATATATAGTGCATAACTACTATAATACTCGTATACCATTTAATAACGTAAACAAGTAGACAATAAACGTCAACCCACATATGTACACAAGAAAATATAAAAAAATAATATTTAACTCCATTTTCCTTATAATATTCTTATCTACAACAGTTAGTTTTGGAAAAACATCATCGTTCCATCATTTCATTGAAGGTAACATTCGTAGATAAGAAAAGATATATCAACTGCTATCTCTAATTGAATCAAAAATCGATAAATTGCTGATTCAATGAACCATATATATGAGAGACAGTTCCCTTTTTGGATTTTCTATATATAGAAATGAAAAGGCTAAAAGATATGCCCTACTACTACTATATGCTCGCCATAACTTTGACGTCAAGCTCATTATAAAAATAAATCCAAGAACAAAAAGGATTCAATAGCTTTTCAAAGCTAATCTCATCGCTAGACATGAAAAGCTTTTATTGCGCCATTTTTTACCTGTAAAAGCTCAACAATTTGCCTGTTAACCAAAGAAAAAAAAAGCTTACTGTACGTGTACTATGAATACACCATATCAAAGTCAACAATGAATCGAAGGAACCGTCACCTCCACCGCCACACGAGCCCGCCGCCCCGCCAGCCCGTCAGCCCGTCCGCCAAGCATATTAGCCAGTCACACGATAAAAGCATTAATTATATACCCGTCATCAAATATCGATCTCCTTTTTTTTATGCTTATCGTTATATTGATGTCGATAAATTTATCAGAGAAACATTAATTTTTTGAGATATTATATGGTAAATGAATTTATATATGATGTAAGTTAATGAACATCGCAGAGATAACCCCGACCGTTCTTTTAGAGACAACCTGTAAATGAAAAATATTCTTTTTCAGCCTTTCTCTGGTCTATTGATCTGCGTCTGCGTCTAGAAAATTATTGAAAATGGCGACAAGGTTCGCAACAGATATCTCATTTTGGCCTATATGAAAAATACACGGAAACAAATATAGTCCATTCAATTCGCACTTGCGTAACAGTTAGCGCTGGCAGGCACCAAAATCGATGTTGGCAAATCGTTCTTTCATAGTACTCTGTAACGGCAACGGATAGTGACCCAGTTTGGGCGGGCGGTCCGTTTTTCTACATTTTTATTTGAAAAGTTCAGTGTTTTTTGCGGTTTCAAAACTACAAATTAAGTGTAATTTATCGACAATTTAGAAACAGAATTAGTTAGCATTTGGATTATTCCACAATTGGATTACGTTTAGCCGTATCAAAATCGGAGATGCTGTGAGAACGGAAAGAAAAAAAAAAAAATTTTTTTGTGGTCCGCACTAGAGGTTTGTCTAAAATATAGCGAAAAAGGGTTTTTCTCTGTTTTTCTATATATGTATAAATATATGTATGTATATATTATGTGTATGTGTATGTTAGTGGTGGAAAATTCCTGTTGTGTGTAGTCAACTCTGTGTGGAATTGAAGGTGAAATGGTCGGATCCGTGCAATGTGATAAAATAATCATTCTGTACAGATATTTGTTGTTACTCTAGTGCTAGTTAATCGTGTATCATCACAAAATCAACATAATGAGCTTTCTATTAGTGTTCGAAAACGTATTATTCTAAATAGACTAGCCATTTCATACGAAACGCAAGTCCCCGCGAGGTGAGTTTTCTGCAATTTTTTTTTTCTTTTGGTGAATTTTGTGAAGATACTTTAATGGTCATTTTATATCCAAGAAAACAAATTTGTAGTGCACAATTTTAATAATTTTCACTTTATTAAAATTATTATTTTACCGATCTGTGTAGTGTGAGTATGATTTTATCATTTTTCTTAGAGCTGTTTTTTTTTATATATAGCCATTTTCAATATCAAGCCGCATGGCCGTCCGTATAGGACCGTAAATTTGCATAGAGCTTTTTCTATTACATATTTTTTACATTTTTTGCATCATTATTAATTATTTTTGCAAAACAATTACAATCAATTTTTTAATGTGTAATGTGACGATATTATTTCGTTTTTCCCACATGAATGTACAGAAATATTGCTGCACTTTTCATAAGGAAGCAAAGAAAAGAAAAATTTTAAAATCAATAGTCTGCGTATGCTTAACGTACAACGTACATACATACATACATATATAGTTGAAAACGCTCTAAGAAAACTTACTTGTGCTAAATTTATTGAGGTTAGTTAAAAAGAGAGCAAAGAGTGGCTTAAAGTTCTTTGACTTTGGGATATTTATCCTTCGATAAAATGGGTTTTATGAATTATTGGTAAAATTTGCAAGGGATCATTTTGGCTGTGCTGATTTGTATTCATGTAGCGATTGTAGTATTTGTATATATTAAATATATGTACGTAGAAACTCTGAAATACGTTTTATTTGTCTTAAAAAAAATACATACAACGGCTAATACTTTAAGATTATCCGTAATAATAAGACTTATTTTTATATTTATGTTAAACCATTTTAAAGGAGGTAAAATAAATTATCTACTTATTTATGTAAAATTAAGTTTTTAAAATAAAAATAAAATCTTCAAACATTAACTAGAATAGAATGTTTAAGTTAAGTATTTTTTAACTATACCACTACCACTAAGCCTAGATACAAATTTGGATTATGGCATTATAATGGATAACTTAACAAAATATTTTAAAATTAAAATTAAAAATATTTTCCTATTACATATATTTCTATTTCACTCATAATTCATATGCTTTTATGATTATATACAAACCTATATATTTTCTTATCTGATTAGCTTTTCCACACATTTACTTTAGAATCCCTATAGCACAAAATTCCCTATGTGGAAGCAAAAGATAACAACAAACATGCTTTAAACTTCAATAATACAAGATTTTATACATGTACGTTAATTGAAGAGATGGGCCTAAGATAATATAAATTAGTTTATGTTCCCTAATGTAACAAAAATAACAAACGAACATGTTGATGAAGAGGAGGATGATGATGATGATGATGGACCTGCGGACTTTTATGTCAGACAGAGAAGTCTCCACCAAATTCTTGTCATAGTAAAAAAATCCGCAATGTCTGCTCTGAATTAAATTGATATTTTCTTTTGTACAATGGGAACTGTGATTACAGTTCAAAACGCAACCGATTGAGTGAATGTATTTTGTATTCCCATATGGAAGTTTGATTTGATAAAAAAAAAATATTAAAGCTAATGACATTTCAGTGACATTGCCTTAGTTCGTAGCAGTTACGATCATTTTAAATCAAAACATGATTATGATTATGATTACAATGATTATGAAAATATGTAGTCCTAAAAATATGCTTTATTTAATCCATATTGTCGTTTGTCCTCAGCCTGACCCAAGATCAATGGGGAAGAAGTGGTGAACAAGCGATTCCGCATTTTTTTTTTAAATTCTTTAAGCCTGTCGTACACTGAGGCAGTGACGGTGGCGGTACAATACAACACAGTAAAATGTATTTGGTTCCGCACACTTGGGCGGTATGAACGCCGCGGTAACGCGGTCAGTGTGGCGTTCTATTTTGTAAACGCTGCATGTTCTATTTTACCGCGTACCGAGCTTGAATTTATTATTGATTTCCATGGAAACCGCAATGTCAGAAAAACTAAAAAAATTTTTACTAATAAAAAAGTATTTATTATTCATTTCCATGGAAACAATGTCTACTATACCGCCACCACCGCCGCTTTTAGTGTGTGTATATTACCGCCTCCGCTATACCGCCACCGCCTCAGTGTGCATCAGACATCAGACTTAAAATTTTTAGTTTAATTTGAAAACTAACTTTTGTTTTTTAGCTATACTTTATCTTCTCAAAATGATTTACCTACATTATTTCGTTCCAAAAATCTGTAAATATCTCCACAACACTAATAATTATTAAGCTAAATTTAAACAACAAACACGTAAAATTTAAACATTAAAAATATCTACTATATATTGACAGTCATTATATATTTACTGCTATTTTCCTTATACAAATTATTATTATTATTACTTTACAATTCAATAATATATTTTTTATTTATTTACCAATTAATTATAACTTTTGAATGCAAGTTCAAGGTAACTAAACTAAAAGCTATTATTATTTTTTTAACAAGGAGATACAAAAAAAAAACTTTATAAACTTCTTTAAACTTTATAAGTTTCAATACTTAGATTTAATATTTAATAAAAGCTATAAAAATCGCTTTTATATACATATACAATTAATATCTAAATAACGGAAATATAAGATTTCCTACAAAGACACAATAATGATTATATATATATATATAGAACTGGAACACTATGTACAGAAATGGGTTAAAATATACAAAAAAAGAAAAAAAAGAAAAAGAAATAGAACAATTTTTTTTTTTGCTCAGAAAAAGCGTCCCTATATCGTGTGCAATTAAAATTGTTTAGCCTGTAGGCTTGTAGGTATTATAGACATTACAGCGAAAGTTGTAAATGAAAATAAACAAGACGATAAAAGATGTAATTATTTTAGTCAATACTAGTAAAAAAAATTTATGTTACATAATGATAGGTAAGGTACTATATTTATATATGTAGATCGAATGTGATTTAAAGTTACCGAATAATGCTAACAATATATGTAGAAGGTTATACCATATTCTATAAATATAGACCATATACTAACATATAAAATGCATTTAAAGTTTATAAAAAGCAATATCTATGTGCATGCATACATAGATTCTATATAACAAGAGATGTAACAGATGATATGTGACCATATGCTATTTATATTACATAAAATACATGAGACAAACTTTCAAACAAAAAAAGTTCCCGTTAATTGGAAAATATCTTACAAGAAATTGTGACAGAGAACTTATTAGAAAAGTTCCAATGGTAACTAAAATAGTATTGTTACTTTACTTTACGTGTTATCTAATTGAAGTATATGTTATCTATTTCCGCCAATGTTCCATAATAGATATTTAAACGGTGTTGTTAAGTATTATTCGGTTTGCTAAGCTATTATTTGTTTGTCATTGTGTACAATCTAAAAGCTTCGAGTAGGTGTGTTGCGTTTACGTTCAATTAACTTAAAACTCATTGAAATAATTTAATGAAGATTGAGTCTTTTGTTTCCAGATTTGTTGAACAACTTTATAAATTACCCCAAATCTCCTCTTAACTGTTAGAAAATGTTAGTTAAAATATATATTTAACTTGAAATAAAGAACGTTTACTTTCGTTTAAGATTATCCGTTGCGTTTAGATGTAGGTGTATGCATGTACCTATACCTATTTGTATGTCTTTTGTTTAAAGACCTATACAAATTTGATCCGTTTATCGTACAACCAATGAACGATTATCAAAATTGTTTATTTAATAAAAATGTTATTTGTTATACAAAAATAACTACAGGAAGATCCGAGGGAAATCTAAAACGGATTGCTGATTTTCTACACGTTTTTGTATTAAACATCCAAAATATGTAGTAAAATTCATCCATTTCTTCTTCTATAATTGAACCAAATCTACTGCAGTTGCAGTTGATTTTCATTTTCAGTCTACAGTTTCTGTTAAATATAAAGTAATGAACCTTCTTAACCCTAGATGAGTTTTTTTAGCTGACTTCACAATTCCTCGTATTCGAGACTCTTGTGCAGTTTTCTTGAACTATTTTTTTTAAGAAGGCAGGGCTTTGCCCTCTTGCTCAAACCCCTTTCGGAGGGTTTTTTACTTTACTTCAGGCGAAAAGACTTCAACTGTCAAAACTCATACTTCAGATATTTTGTCGAATATTTGAAATATTTTCTTCGTAGAATCGGCGAATTTCAGCAATTATTCCCTAAAATAATACCTTAGACCAACAGTTTAGACTCGGCTCAAAGCTTAATCTCCGTATGAGAAACAATATTTTTTCTCTCAGATAGGGATCGAACCCGGCACCACCCGTTTCAAATGACATCACCACTACCACTAAGTCATTTGGTCGGTAATTATAATTACGATTAATTATGTACTTATGTCCTAAACGAAATTGTGGTTGGTGAATGTTTTCTGTGGTTTCAGACTTATGTAGCTATATAAACATCATAAATGGCCGATAACAAAAACAAAAGAATAAAGTGATTAAGAGTTTTATACAATCCAATACACCAGAAGATGTAAGATCGAGCGAAATTGAAAAAATAGAAATCACAAAATTAAATTTATTAAAAGTCACACAATCCACAACACACCAAATACTTTTCTATTACTCTACAGAAAAAAAGCTATTTAATCATTTTTTCTCTTCAAATGTATACAAACATTTTGATGTTCTCTAAGTACCTAAATATCCACAACAATTCATTTTACAAATTATCCTTGTTACGGAACTGTTTGTCGCTGCAACTAAACAATAACTTAATTTCGTGATTTTCCACAATTCATAATTTCCATGAATAATAAAAAGATTAATTCATAAATTCGTGTACTACCCACATTTCAAGCAAAATAAAAATAAAATAAGTATGACGTGATTTTGAGCTGATAGAAAAAGTTTTGCATCAAAAATAATCTAATGTTTTGGTGGAACCAATTTGTGTGAAGATTTATTTGCCAAAAAAAAAACTTTGATGGTTGATATGCATATACATATATTATATATATATATATATATATAAATATGTATATACATAAATATATACGCGAATGGATGGTTACATACAATATTCAACCTTTACTTCTACTACATGTGTTCCTGCTGGGTAAGAAATTTACCTTCAGACACAATCGATTATTTTTCCGTGTCATATACTCGTATGTAAGTACTGTTACTGTGTACAATCTTATAGTATACTAGGTATATGATAAAGTTATTTTTTATTACCTGTTATGTCTTTTAAAGTTCCATAAAGTGTATAGAAAAGTGTTCCCGGTGGAATTTGTTGGTTTTCTTCTTTTTTTTTTCTTTTTTTAAATCTTTTTATAGATAGTAAAGTGGTGTACCTAACTGTCAAAAGCGATGGCAAGGATGAGAAGCATTCCTGAAATATTAGAAGCGCAAAAATTTTTCGTCGAATTAGATTAGGTGGATCTAAAGTCTACGCAATAGAAAATTTAAAAAATTTACTCAAATTTTCTGGCATTTTTAAATTTTATTTAAGTTTTAATTTAAGGTAATTTTTTTGGTCAATTTAATTATTGAGTTTGTAGAATTATTATTTTAATTGCAGTAACGAGACGATCAATTTTGACGGAAATCAATTAGTGACTCTTAATATAGTACTAGGTTTCTGAGACTTATGATTAATATTTTGAGTTAAAGAAGAGAAAAGCTAGAACTGGAAGAGATTATTGATTGAATTTCGTGCGCACAAACTGTAACGATTGAGGTTTTATAACTTCGGCATTTTATTTATATTAAAATAATATTTAATACAGTCAGTGCTAAATTTATCAGTTTATATTTTTCGGGAAGCGTTTTTGATTTTAAAATTTATCGAGTTCTTTTATACTTAATTTTATGCAATGACAATTTCTTACAAAGTATTTCGTTCACAAATTTGTGCATCATAGAAATAAAAGTTTTTTTTAATATTCTACCAAAAAAATAATAATATTCTATTTGTTGGAAGATGAAATTTTGATTTTTGTAACTTCTTAAAATATTTTTGGCTGTCATAAAAATCAAAAGTCGGTATATTTATTACAAACAATATTTTCTTTATAAATAGATTTAAAATTGATATCGCTTTCACGGATAAACCACTTTTTTCATAGCATGAACTCTAATTTCAATTTAACGCTATTACCTACGCTATTACGCTATTAATTCAAAATTTTTAATATTCTATAATTTTTCAGACGATGTCTTACGACGCCATGGGAGTTTCTGACGCAATGTTAGATTCACTCGGCCTACAACTTCGTGAGGCAGAAGTCCGAAGGGCTGAAGCTGAGCGCGCACATCAGGTATGATATTTATTTATTTGTCTATTGATTTATTTGATGTAAAAAAATTATACCTTTTTAATTATTTTCATTTAAGATGTTGTTGCTTTTTATTTATAATAGTACTTGAGCAAAATAATTTTGTACAATTTGATGAAAAATTCAATGATGAATTTTAAAAATTCAAAAACTATTAAAATTTTTTCTAATAAATAGAGTTATGTGTTAGCTCACTATTGTTTTAAAGCAAAACGAAGGTATGATAAATTCGATTAGAAAATTTTAGTATTATCAAAAATGAGAATCGCAAAAAATACCTATTTATGAAAAACATTTTTGACAGCGTGTTCCGTGTCGAAAATTTTTTCAAATCCTTGTCGAAAAATTAACATTTTCTTTCAGTCCATTTTTTTAGTTGTTGTTTTGTATTATGATTGGAAAAAATATGGAAAGTAAGTATAAATAAGTTTTACTAAGTCTAAGTCTAAGACTAAGTCATTTTCTGAATATAATCAAAATTTATTTGGAGTAAAGAATAATTTATAGATAATAAAAAATATATCTCTTATTGTATTGTTAAAAACTTGAGAAAGCTTAATAAACTTTGAAGCTAGTATGAAATATTGACAATGCACTGCCCGTATCGCGGGGTTTGAGGTCCGATCATAACAATTACATTTTTTTTACTACCTTACATAAAATTAGGTAGGCAAATTCTTTGTTTCTAGTATTCTACAATCCTCTCCTGCATAATTATCAAACAGAGCAAAAATACAATATTCGTTTGATCTTTCAAATCAGTAACGATAAATTCATTCAGGCATTCGAAATAAAATCCATGAGCTCATAATATTAATTGGTAGTTATACGTACATTACCTGTTGAATTTACTTGTTATCTTTAAAAAATGACTTATATATTTTCATTTCATTTGTTCTAAAATTGATTATTTTGATAAAATAGACTTCGACTTAGAAAAATAATGTTTTGAATAAATAAATTATAAATAATAAAATTATAATCAACAAGTCCAAACATCAAATACGATAAACACGTGAAAATAATCGGAAATAAATATTAGTATATTGAACGAAAATTTTCCAATTATATTAAAAGGGTATTTGCTCCATTTACCAAAAATCGGTATACCCTGTATGGTTACATTTTGTTGATTTTAATTAAATGTTAATAAATTTCATTATTATTATTGGTTTAGTCTTTAATGTATCCAATTAATCTCTAATTAATATTATATTTGATACTTTGATCATCATGAATTACTTTTCACCATTGACATTATATAGTCATCACTCCAGTATCGAAGTAGAAATATTTTACTTTCATAAAATAAAACAAACTATTTTTTGTATGACATCTACAACGAACTAAGTATGTCTTCTTGTTGCCCACAACATTTCTGGTGAATCTTCATCAAATACCTTGACAATCGATTGATATCAATCTTAGCATAGCGTAGTCATTCATATCTAATGAACTCAACATTCATTCATTTAATATCATATAATATTGCCAGAATGCCTTAATTTCGTGATAATGTCGAATCATCATAATCATTGTCTGTTACCAAGATGAGCTCTTCTTTTAATCTCTGTAGAAATGTCATCGCAACTGACAAAACTATCTTTTGTTCGGTGACTTTGAAACTTTGCGAATAAATTAAGTACTGTTCTTGGAATTAATTCTAATTTCTAATCTATCAAGTCAGACTCATCAGAATATTCGATAATTCTGCTAATTTTAATGCACATGATGTCTAGGCGCCTTTCATACTTTATTTTAGAGTTCTGTATCATGAACTTGAGGTCAATTAACCACCTCTATCCATCATTCTTTTAGAAGAGAACAACTTCAATAATTTAGATTTTAGAAAATTATTTTTACTACTAATATGTATACTAATGGTAATAAATATTTTTTTTTTTATTATTGGTGTATGAGATAAATGTTATTGTAATTACCAATGTCTAATAACTAATATGATTAGCATGACAAAATTGTTAACAATCAGAATAAAGGAGTGGCATGGTGTTTTTCAGGATGCATTGACTCAGCTAAGAGGTGTATCATCATGTGGTACAAGATCTGGTGATCCACTTGAAACATTACAATCTCGAGCTCGTGAATTGGAAAAGAAGGTGTGTGAAGTAAATCTATGTATATATAGTAAAGCATAAATGTAATTTTATAATATGGCTGTTGTGTAATATGTAATGTTAAATATCAATTTATGTTTTATCATTTGTCGTTGTCGTTGTTGTAGAACGCTTATCAGTAAGCAATTTAGTTTATATATGTATGTATATGTATTTAAGTTGGCTCTTCATTTATACGTCAGTCATCATGTATGTTACGCCTTAATTTATGCTTGAAAATTTAAAAAAAAATCATGATTGTTATTATCACGCCATATAGTTGTATGTGCACTTCTTTCTATACTATTAATTATGGTACGAAATTATATCCATGACTTTTAAATAGAGATTAAATATCCGTTTAAGCAAATCTGTACATTTTCTATTAATTGCGAAATTTGAACGAGATCTTCATGTCAAATAAAAAAAAAAAAAAAAAAAGCCCCCATAGAAGAGCATGTTAATAAATAAAATAACAAAGAAAACAATTACCAAAATCTCAAGTGTAACACTATCTACACGTTGTATTAACAGGCTGCTTTGGAAACAGTAAGATGTGAGGAATTGCAATTAGAATTATCGGCCGCAATGAAAACGAAATCTGGACGACCAGTCACAACATCTACATCGGGAACGGCAACTGTAACATGGGCTCCAACACCTACGCAACACCAATCGCCGCATTTGCAGCAGCAACATCAACATCAGCATCAGCATCAGCATCAACAGCAGCAACATAAACAACAGCCAACATCATTGCAATTAACACAGCCGCAACAACAATCAGGAACAGAAATAGATAGAATAATGGCTAAGATCGAACAGGCACGTTTATCAATTGCTAACGTATGTGCTTTAAATACAGCAACATTAATATTCAAAGAAAAAAATGGAAAATTTTCTAAAAACTAATGCAAATTGTGAATTTAGAAATTTTCTTTTGTTTTTCACCAAAAAAAAACAATCATATATCAACACAACATAATAACTCTACATTATAGAAATGGATGTTCAAAACATAACAAAATCTCTTCTCACAAATATTTATTTGTCCAAATATAATCTCTTTTAGGACAATCGTATATTGGCTGAATTAGAACATCCAAGAACAACCGGACCATCTCATATGACATCATCAATTGGTGGATCTGGATATACATCATCAATTGTGCCAACTTGCATGTCATATTCAACTGGCGCAACAAATTTTATGGGCATGAATTCAATAGGTGTAACATCTAGTACTAGCAGCCATGCACTGACCACATACGATGGAACAGGACTTAGCGGTACAACATCAGGCCTGGGCAATGTATCTATATCGGCTGCAAATGTTTCGCCGCTACCTGTGCGAGCACATCAAATGAACACCATGCCACCCCTTTGTCAGGTGTGCATAACATATTTAGTTCTATGTAGAGGTTTATATTTTTTAATTTCACTCTTATGAATGAACAATTCCTCAACAAATCTGTGTTTTTTTTTGTCACATATCTCATTGAAATAATTTGTTTTTAACTTAACACAGTTGTAATCGTTAAATTTCAGCTAAAATTACCAAAAATATGTTTACTGGTACATAACTTTGCATATATCTAACTATATAAAAAGAAAATCAATACATCAATACCAATAATTGATAAAAGCTGCTAAAATTGCCCCCAATAGTGCTCATTTTGCCACAATAACTACTTTTATTATAAACCCATGTAGCAGCTTTTTTTGAACAAATCTCTCAATATGTTTGTATAAATTATGTCGAACCAACCTTCATTTACACTGTTATTGTAGATAATTATCAGTTAAAATATTGACAGCAGTGATGCAAATACTTTTATATTTAAGAATTCTATCATTCTCTATTTTATCCATTAGGTTATTTTTCGTGACTTTATGCCTTCTCAAGAAACGATTGTATTTTTATGAGCTCTCGAGAATTGTCTTTACAACGTATACACAACAATTTCAAATATTAATAATTGATAAACATAAGCAATTTATGGATTTATCGAAGAAGTTTTCTGTCCTTGATTTTGATTTAATGTGAGTATTTGAATTTTATCTGAATTATTCTTAAGCTGTTACTCGAAAATTATTCCAATAGCTTAGAGATCTCAAATCTAAGCCACTACATTTGGCTTGTGGCATCGATTAATCCAATACTAATACAATTATTTTTATCGATTTCTTCATCTGTTTTTTTTAAATTTGTAGCACATTATTTACTTTTTTCTTTATAGAAAACATAATAATTTATCATTCGTTCATTCGTTCATTCGTTTCGACACTTTAAAGAATGTTATTATAGAAATCACAAAGTAGAAATGTCAGAATTGTGTTAAAGTTATTTGAAGTTGCTTAGAATAATACATATTACCTTATTTAGAATGAATTTGTATTATGATACTATAGATTTTGAAAATAGTTTCCTTATATAAAAATTTGTATTAATTAGATAAATTTTATTACATCATCAATTAACATGATATTAATAGCTATACAAAAAAAACCCCGTTACACATTCATTTTAAATGTTACCAAAAAGGATTAGGCAAATTTTTTTTTTATCTAATTGATTTTCTTTCATATTTATTTAACCCAGTAATACTGTGGTAAAAGCGTTCCTGAAAAGCCTAAAATCTGCGTTTCGCTAATCTATAATTTCTCCTTAGATATTTCTGTACTTTTTTTATGAGATTCCTTTTGTCTCTATGTAGCTCTAGGTCATGTTCTTTATATTAATGGAAAATGAATCAACAACAACAATTTTTTTCAACATTATTGCCTATTTTATGTTACAACTAATGAACGAGGCAACACATATACCCTTAAAATATAAATCATACAATTTGTATACAAGTACAACACTTTCCAGAACAACAATAGAGACAATACTGAGAAAATTTTAATATATTACATATTTACACAAGCTTGAACATACAAATCAGAATATTTTTTATGCTTAAGTTAAAAAGAAAAACCTTTACTTCATCTAATACGTTGTAGGTTGAATGCTACAAGGGATAGAAAGCTTTAATCCGACATCATCATAAGTAAGAAATTTTAGTGTATGTATATGTCGATAAATGGAAATAAATTTTCGATTTTATTTAATGCTACTCGTATCTAACTTTCCTGAAAGTGTCTGCTGAAAACTAAACTTAAATAAAAATCACGAAAGATGGCTAAATCACATAGTTTATGATTTTCATGCAAATTGTGTTACAGTGATAAAATAAAAATGGGAAAATTATGAAACAATTTTTTTTCCTATTTTCTCATATTTCGTTTTTATTATGAAATAGTTTTATTAATTTAATTTTAAGCACTTTGTTTATACGTAACTACTTACTACTACATACACCGTTAATAAATATAAAATTAATTTATTGGTGGTGTCTTCTCTTGAGAGTCGTGGCAATGCGTAAAAATTAGAGGTCAAATTAAAAATCATAAAGAATATAATGAAATAAAAATGGGTGACGGAGGCAGTAGCGATGCTTAGATTTTTGGGTGCTATCAACGCGATTATTTAAAAAACGAAACTTTAGTCATTATAATGAAGAAAAAATTAAGTGGGGAACAATTTTGAACTTTTTTAATATCAAAGATGTAATTTTAAAACTTTGTATATTAAATTTTCAGAATTTTTTACCAAATAAAATTTTTTAAGCATGAAAAAGTTAAATTAAATTTGTTCAGGAGACATTCTTTATGTTCTTAGAGTATTAACATATATTTTAAAGTTAGGCCGTTTGGACCTTAAAGGGTTAACGTTTTATATTTACTTTTTGTAAAAAAAATACTTACAATTAAGTGCTGAGAAATGTAAGTAAATGAAAATTTTTAGTTAACACTTTCGTTGTTGAAAATGTCAAAGTATTTACCAAAAAATGCTGGAAATTTGAAATAATTTAAAAATACAAAGTTTCAAAATCAAATCTTTAATATTAAGAAAGGTAAAAATCATTAAAAAAATGATCAAAATGTTGCTTCCCTTCCTTTTTTTTCTTTTTCTCTCGTAATAATAAGTAACGTTAAATAGCATATTGATTAAGCAGAAAAATCCATGCATTGCCACTTTTGAAAAACTAAATTTCAACCGAATATTATAATTAAAAAATAACATTTGGTTTAATAATTTTTCAACTATTTTGCTCCACTGCTTACTATGTAACACCAAAATACAATCTGAAATGACTACAGATTGTTTAGTTTATTCCGAATTAGTACTGATTTATGTAAAATTCAATTTATAAAAAAATTCATCGTTAACAAATTTTGAATTAAATTAAAAATGATTGAGGCAAACATTTTGTACATATTTTATAATAACTATACCAAATCTATAAAAATTTACTTCTCGATTTTTACAATAGTTTAATGATAATTGAATCTCCCTGCTAGAAAAAAGCTATACTTCCAATAATAATACTATTTGAAAGTGATTTTCCTCTTGCATAGAATTTAAACTGAAAGCTTAATCCACCTTATTCTTCTAAATTTATGCACAAACCGTTAAAAACATTTTCTATTTGAACTTCGTAATGAAAAAATGAAAGTATGGAAAAATGTTTTACATAAATTGACGAGATGATCATAAACTCCATAATATTCCATAATTAGGTTTGTTAAAGTTACAAATTTTGGTAACAAATTGGTAATAAATGTAGCAAACTATTACAATTTCGTTCAATTCAGTTTGACAGATACATACGAAATAACCGAATAACCCCATCACAAGACATGTTCAGAATTGTTTCGGAATATTTCAGAATAACGAATTTGTGACACACATTGAGTTGAAAAAAAGTACCAATTTTGTTAACAAATACATGTAGCAAATGTAACTTGATTTTCGCCGTAACAAATTAGTTATTTTATCGATCATTTGTTACTTTAACAACCCTGTTTACAATAAATATAAACGTTGCGACCATTTTGTACGTAAATTTACTTAAATAAAGAAATATGTTATTTTAAAATGAAGTTGATACATTAATTAGTAGAGTAGACAATCTCTATGCTATTTAGATGTTGATTAAAGATCAAATCTCCCATTTATCATATTTTTTATCTTAGAAAATCTTGTATTTGTAATAATTCAAATAAGATAAACTTTTCAGAGTTCAACAATGCCAGTGTTATCTCTACACAATTCGTATACATTACCATCAGGCTCAGCTAGCTATACTCTAGGTCTAAGTGGTGCACCTGGTGCTGCATCGTACACATATCCATCTGGTGGTGTATCAATTGGTGGAGTAAATAGTATTCTTTCTGGCTTGGGTGGAACATCTCAAGTCGGTGCAACAGGTATATCAGGTTTAATGGGAACAACTGGACTTGGACTATCATCAACCAATCCATTGTCCACAACATTACCGAATATGGGTTTCAATACAACATCATATTCAACATATACAAATCCATTATTAACATCCGGTGCTATGAGTATGAAATTAAAAACATATGATGAACTTGATCTATGTGGTAGATATGGAAATCGAGCCGGTACGCCAAGTTCGCCAATACCACCGGCTAACTGGGGTTTAGATAGCTATAGTGGACTTGATGGGGTTAATCCAACATTTATGCATACCCATTCAAGGCACGGAGGATTAGATTTAGAACGTAAGCAAAATCGAGACATAAGCGATTAGCTCATTTTTCATTTATCATATATACGCAAGGCAGCATTTTTTTTTTTTTTGTTATCGTTTTCCTAACACATTTGCACGTTGCAAAGGCGCTAGTTTTGAAAAAAAATTATAATTTTTGTTGTTCAATTTTTTTAAAGATAAATGGAATGTGGAAAGCTCCCTGAAAAATGATTTACTTGAAATATTTTATATAGCTCGATCACATGGACTTACATTGAATGGGACAGGCGACTTACAAGTAGACCTGTTAGATATTCCCGGCAAAGGAAGGTGTTGTGTGTTTATTTCAAGATTTTCGTATGATCCTCCAGAGTGAGTAATAATAAATGGGTTGGCATATAATTTGATTGGACTAAGAAAGAACATAAATTATTAAATTTTAGTGAGTCAGAAGGGGAGTTGTCTTTGAGTGCTGGTGATTATATTCTTGTTTGGGGATCTGGCGAACCACAAGGAGGTTATTTTGATGCAGAACTATTGGATGGACGAAGAGGCTTGGTTCCAGCATCATTTGTTCAAAGACTAATCGGTTTGTTGTCTCTACATAGAATTTAGAAATTCCGAAAATCTTGTTTGTATTCTTTTAATGTATTATTTTTCTAGGTGATGATTTGCTTGAATTTCACCAGGCTGTAGTATCAACACTTCGAGATGCTGATGATGCTCCAGTGCCTTTGGATCCAGCTCCATTACCTCCATTGCAACCAAATAACCCTCTTCTGACACACACATCTGAGGATATGGCCAGGCTCAGTGAAACACATAACGATTTAGGTCCGGATCAACATGAAGATGAAGCTGACACTGGTAAGAGAATTGTAGTATTTGTAATGTGTCCTATAAATGTGAACATTTCTATTTTTTCTGCACTAACTACGTTTTCAGATCTGTGTTGCACAATATTTTCCTGTATCGTATATTTATGTTGTTTCTTTTTGATTCGAATTTAATTTATTTTCAAACATATTTTAAATACCTTAACAATACAAAAAAAAATCCCATCTGTTGTCAAATTGATAATTTTTCATTATTAATTGTAGCTATAATTAATAATGAGACAGAAAAAAGATTTTCAAATAGGGGAAATTGAATAAAATGTTCAACAATATTACATTTTTGATATTCAAACAAAAAATGTACAAAAACAAACTTTATTGAAAGTTTTGGTTGAAACGAAATACTATACATATAGGAGATATTAATATTTTTGTATAAGGGAAACTGGGGAACTTTATTGTACTATTATATAGGTATTTTATAAACCCAGTACTACAATACTACAAATTTTAAAAAAAAATTGCTAAAAGGAAATTATACCATGCAAGTGTTATTTGATTGATATGGTAAACTTGGCTAAAATATATACATATATGTATATACATATATAGATATATTAAAAACAATTTTCCAATTTTCACATCTTTTAAATATTTTTATTGATATAGTGATAAGCCAAAAAATGCTGTTTCCATTTGAATAATAAGTAATATTCTTACGGACACAGGTATTATAAAATATGTGTTTTTATCAAAATTTTATCGCTTAAATTCACGTTTAAATGCTTTTTATTCACCAAGAAACAACATAAAACGAAAATTATTGTGATATATTCTACATTGTATTCCTTTCCTAAAATAAATAAATTTTATTACTTGGCCTTTTCGATTTTCTTTTTATGTAAAATTATTCATGTTTATGATATTCGACAAAAAAAATTTATGTGTTTTCTCATTGTATTCATTCTATTTTTGTTTTTGTTTTTTTTTTTTTTGTTTTGTTTTGTTTTTTTTTTTACATTTTAACTTTTCCCAAAAAATAGAAAATGTACAAACTCATCTTTTACAACTGAAACATAATAAATTGCTTCTTAGTTTATATGTAAAAAACTATCATTTTACATTTTATAGTTACATACATGTCTAGAGGTAACTCGCCTATACAGATTATAAAGATTTGCTAATTTCAAAAATAAAAATATTACGACAAAATTTCAAAAAATCACTCCAATATCGTAGGAAATGAAAAATTAAAATCTTTTAAAATCAAACTAATTTCTGAGAACGTTGACAAACTTTTAATTGTTCGCTATCTTTTAAAGCACTTTTCTTTAATAATTCAATTGTTTGCCATTTTTCGATACGTTTAATTTTAATGATTATTATTAATAAAAAGCCTTCTTTCTTACGACGGTACAAAAAAGTCTAAAATCGTAGTATATTTTTTTTTTGTTAGTGTTAATATGCATTAGTGCTGCAATGCGTAGAGCTTTCAGAAAGGCATAAGAGAGGCCTTGTTTAGTTTACATCTACATAGTTAAAAGAAATAATAAATGTCCACGAATTGAAAGGGAAAAATTTCCCTTCTTAATATTATGTATGTTGAATAAAAAAATATACCAGAATCCGTTCGCCCTACATTGATCTATGATAATTTGTACACAGCTTACAGCTTATTTGTTAAGTTTGTTTTACAACCATTTACTGAAATTTAATTTTTGAACATCTTATATATTTTAAAAATGCTAGTTTTATTTAAGTAAGTATATTAAATAGTTTGACATTTTCTTTTTTGCATATACCTATATACTTGCCTATATATACTATATATACTATACATATAATACATACACCATTTCATCATATATAGTTATATAAGTCGCCAATTATGTATCTAAAGGAGCAGTTAACGGAAAAGATTTGCATAATAGTCAATCATAGTCAGTTAAGTAATGAAACAACAATACTACTTACATAATACAAATTTTAGATAATTTTTGTAGAGCTAAATAGCACAATTTCTTTATATAATAACTTTGTTTATGGTATAACCTTTTACTTAACATTTTTTAATGTAAGTGTAAAAAAAAAAAAAAATCCAAATTAAAAAGTCTTGAAATTTGAAAATGGCTTTTGCACGCTTTGTATTAGCTAACTTCATACTTATGTGTGTTAATGAATGGGCACACACATCATTATCGCGTGCATCATTTATTAATCCACCCACAGTTGACCTAATGTTCTCCGTGCTAGTTCCCGCACCGCGTCACCTGACACTGGAGCGACAACTCAACAAGAGTGTACTAATTGGTTGGTCTATACCAGAGCCACCCGGGTGCCATCAAATCGAAAGCTATCACGTATATGTTGACGGTGTTCTCAAAGTGACCGTTAAGGCAAATGAAAGAACTCGAGCACTTGTTGAAGGAGTTGATTCGAATCGAGTAAGTTCAACAGAAAAACAACAAATAAACAGAATGGTAATTTATGCATAAATATTTTAGCCTCATCGAATAAGCGTTCGTAGCGTTACCCAGAATCGTAGAACATCTCGAGATGCAGCTTGCACAATGATAATAGGTAGAGATACTGCTCATTTAGGACCATCTGCTGTAAGAGCATCGAATATCACATGCTCTTCATCCGTGATATCATGGCTTCCAGCTAACTCAAATCATCAACATGTAGTTTGTGTAAATAATGTAGAAGTACGTACTGTGAAGCCAGGTGTTTATCGACACACAATAACTGGTATATTAATAAATCTAATTATAGCTAATATAGTAATACGAATACTATACACATTTTGTACATTTATTAGGCTTAGCTCCTAGTACACAGTATCGCGTAACTGTTAGAGCGAAACATCTTAGAGCAGTAGGTCAAGCTCCACCACCAGGTCCACCGCCTGAAGAAGCACCTGGCGCATACACAGATTTTCGTACTCTAGCTAAAGGATTGCCGGATCCACCACAAGTAATATTTCAACAACAAAAAAACCTTCATTATCATCATCATTTCTGTCGCTCCACATAAAAGCATTTAATGTCCACAATTTCTGCGTTATCTCAATTTGTGGGAGTTTTTATTTTATTTTCAATCTCAACTGTTTGGCGATAAGTACTTGCATAATATATGACCGATACAGTTGTTCCATGGTACTTAGCATCTCAATGGTAAATGATTCACCACAATTCCTCGTTGGCAATATTGCATTTTGAAAGTAGATTTCAAGAATCCAGAAAGAGTTTACTAACAGAAAAAAAACTCAATTTGATCAAACGTACACATTACTTTAATTGCACTCTCTTTCTTCATCACTAATCTTTATTTAAAATTAGAAATATCTATCAATAAATTCCAGATGAATAATAGTGCAGATGATATTTGAACTCCACCAAAAACTTAAAAATAATTTTCAACATGGATCTATAAAAAGTCCTATATCCTTTAAATCTTGACTCATGAACAGCTATTCAATTAAAATTATGAAATGTAGTGTATTTTGTTCAAAAAAAAGTGCAATGCTGTTTCCTTTAATTATTTCTTGAATCGTTTTATAATTATTTCCCTAAAAAATTAAGCTTTTGATGGGGTAAATTAAAATATAAAAAAAAATTTGAGGAGATACAAGTCGAGGCTGGTCCTCAAGACGGAACTCTATTGGTAACATGGCAACCTGTAAACCGTCCACCTTCCTCGGGACCAGTAACTGGATATGCAGTTTATGCTGATGGCAAAAAAGTAAGAAATTTCTAATTAAGACAAATTCATTCATTTATTAAAAATTCGTAGGTTACCGATGTTGATTCACCCACTGGTGATCATGCATTAATAGATATAGGAAAATTAGTCGGCTTAAATCCTCGAGCTGTTACAGTTCGAACCAAATCAAGAGATTCACAATCAGGAGATAGTCAACCAACGGCTATTCCAAGTAATTATTTTAAGTGATTAATAAATTAATATTATATGGCTTTCTACTCTTTTTATTTATTTTTATTGATTTTTTTTGTTATAATTTTTATTTCTAAATTTCTTGCGTACTATTCTTTGTAACGCTTCTTTCGATATTTGTTTTAACTTTCGTGGTAATGGTAGATCTATGCTTCATCAATGTCTTCTCTGTCGTGTATATATAATTGGTTTTGTAAGTTGTGTGGTGTGTTGCGTAGTTTTAACACACTATAAATAGTGTTTCATCGTTTATTATACTCATATTCATTGAAACGATTTTGTTGTCTTCCTTCTTTTCTAGTGAGACTTTTTTTTATTGTTTTTATAGATGTGAATATGAACAATCTTAGAATTTTCTTATGAATATAACAATTTTAGGGATGAAATTTGTTTGTGGTGTTGATATGGATAAGTACGTTCTTGAGTTCAATTGAACATAATGTACAGCTGAGTTTAAATGGATTACCATTCAAATGTGTAGCCACACAAATAACAATACTGTTTTTTTTTATAACACTTAATGATACCAAAGAAAATTTGTGCTGATTTAACTTTTATTAAGAAGGTGCAAAATTGCTCTTAACGACGCTATGATAATTCTGAGTACGCGTTTTTAATGTGAACAATTTCCAAAAAAAATTTAATTTAGGTTTAAAAAAAAATGAAGCATCAAATGAAGCAAACATGTAAATATTAGCATTAGTGCAATATGTACGTAGTTAGTTCGGAAATTTAGTATGGCCGACTTGTTAAAGCAATTTTGGATTGGACTCCAAAAAATATAACACCAAACAGTAACATAATATGCATAGAAAAATTAATATTCTAAAGACATTCTTTCCGATATTATGCAAAATAGCTAACTGATAGTCTATCTTTTTTCCAAATATAGAAGCAGAACTATGATGAAGATTCGAGTGTCTTTTCAATATGCCTATGTAACATTCATTTTATTTGTCAAATTCTTCTTGACGATTTTCTTCACTCTATTTTCGTTTTTCTATTGTTGTGTTACTCGTATTTTGTTTATACTTGTAGTCGATGTTTAAAAAAAAATATAAATGTCTGCCTAAGAACAATTTTGATGGGAAAAAAAAAATCGTACTTATGTGTCTGCCATTATCAAGAAAATTAAAATGAACTCTAAATATTTCAATTTCTTTATAATTTCGCAAATATTGGCATTGGATATCACGATATAAATACTGAAAATGGATTACCTTATGCACAAGATGTAGTACGTAATGCAGCTAGAAATCGTCATAATGCTCCACATTCTGGTTTGCCGCCACATATGAGAAATCAGCAACGGGGCCAACAGCAGATGGGACAACAGCAAATGGGACAACAGCAAATGGGACCACAGCAAATGGGACCGCAACAAATGGGACAGCAACAAATGGGTCCGCAGCAAATGGGCCAACAACAAATGGGTCAACAACAAATGGGCCAACAACAAATGGGCCAACAACAAATGGGACAACAGCAAATGGGACAACAACAACAACAAATGGGCCAACAACAAATGGGACAAATGGGTCAAATGCAGCAAATGCCAAATCAATCACAACTGCCACAAAATCCAAATCAACAGCCACAACAAATTTTGGACCATCACGATGAAAATTTGAGCGATAAAGAAGTGTTCCCAGGCTCCATGCATCAATCTCACAATCAAATGGTAAATATATTTAGAAAAAATACATTTTACAAAGAAAACATTTTGTTCGTTTAATTATATTCTTCAATATTATTCTTCAATATTTCATGCCTATTTTAGCATTTGATATTTAATTTTCTATTTATCGTTAATTAAAACGAATATTTTTCAAATTTAACTTTGCTTGCATATGGTACGTTTTAGATTTTATAGAGGTCTTGAAGCATAGATAAAAAAACATATTAATAATAGATAGCCTTAGAATAGAACATGTAGAATTTTTGTTATTCTTTATTTTATTTTTATTTTGTAACATGCTACACTTAACATAAAATTTACAGTTATACACCGTTAAACATAATTTTTAACATATATATATATATATAACAATAGAATAGAGCGAAACAACAAATTCAGAAAACACATTATAAGTACCTACATACAATCTTGAGAGAACCAAAGTGTCATCTTTTGTTTTTATAGTGATCAATAATGAATTTAGGTAAAAATACTACATAGGTATTGAGATTGACTAATCTTAATTTTATGTAACATTGGTGAAATATTTTCTATTTTCCTATGTTTTTGACACATTTTTTTTTTATTATTTTAATCAATTTGGGAACTCATATTTTGAAAAATGGTACCAAACTATTGAACGATTTGTATAGTTGAAACAACACCAATTAAGATCAGAACTTTCGTCCAAACTTTTCTTAAATTATATTACATATTTTAAAATCAACGTCTTTTTTCTATTGAAATTTTAAGTCAATATAGGCATGTTCTCCGTCTGTGATCAAGATTCCGGCTAAACAGCTGAAACTGAATTTTGACAGTATATTATTAGGTACTCCTAGAGCAGGATCTCTATTATTTTTATACCCGTATGATGTTAATCGAAGGGTATTATAACTTTGGTACGGAGTTTGTAACGCCCCTTAATAC
>JANSTT010022848.1:0-41266 GCA_026745375.1 Platyura marginata | reverse complement strand
ATATGTATGTATATAGGTATATAGGTATATAGGTATATAGATATATATTTTTAATGCCAACTATAAGTAATAGACGTGGTTTTCAACAGCTTACTATCAAATCTTCAAGGTTTTCATTTTTTTTTTTTTTTTGTAATACCAAAATTGCTGCCTTTTCATTCAGTGATCTGATCAGTTAGTTCACTTGGTACATTCGCTGTCACTCATTGAAATATTTTGTTGTTGCTCAAGAAGTTGATTTTATATATACTTAGTTAATGATTGTGTTTTGTTTTTATTGGATTACATTAGCATTACTAGGTAGGTAGGCAATAGGTACATATTTAGTTCAAAAGTCTTTCTCTTTACTATTTCTTTAATAAGTTCGTATGAAGCACCTAGTTGCCTATTACATACATATGTATGTATGTAGGTATATATATATATACAGTACATTTAAGTTGTAGAGGTATTATTATAAGAATAATAAAAATAATTTTATTTAGTTTTTTTTTTTTTTTGTTTTGGCTTAAAGACATAACATTTTGCAATAATTGTTTTTAGAAACAATTTTGAATTAAAAAAAATTTTACTTTTCAGCATACTTTTGTATGCCAGAGTCGCCTGTTTTTTTTTTTTTTTTTACTATGGCGCAAATGGTGCACTTTGCTCGCGGGCGTCAAAATAAATAATCATAAAATGATTGGCAACTTTATCCTGTAGTTAGTATCGCGATCTGTATTAAATACCGCAAAAAAAAAGAAATGTTTTTTTAATTTTTATGGAAAATAAAGAAATTCATCCTTTATTAAAAGCATTTTCTCAAATTATTTTCATGGGATTCTTTTGTGGCTTAAACCAAACTATAGAAGACTAATTCGGGAATATATTATAAAAAATTAAGTTTTTCAGCAATTTGTTTTTAATTTAATGTTTACAATCAAACTGCAGCAGTGACTAGAAAAAAAAAGCTAAAAACCCCGTCAAAATCATTATTTATGTTACCTTCAGAGTATAATGGGGAATAGAAAATCTTTTTTTTTTGCCTCAGGTACTAAATTACCTAGAGTCGGCCCTGTGTACTACTCTGTAGATTATGTGTGGTTTAAATTTTGCTAGTTAAAACAATTATTATAAAATTTAGAAAAAAACTTCTTTAAAAATAGTAATAAAAAATGTTTGCACAGCGAAAATTTGACATCTTTTAGTAGTAATTATGAAACTATAAAAAACAAATAACGAAGTATAGTCAATTGAACAGACTATATGTAATACCTGCGGATAGATATCTGATTTTAGTTTACTTAGAAAAAATACATGAAAATAATATAAAAACAATTGTCGGACTTTAGGGATTGTGCTTAGAACATTTTACCACCTTGTCCTTATCCATTTTTTTTTCTCTAACAATTTTTATTTCTATTTTCTGGATATGAAATTTTATAATATGGCCTCAAAGCGACATGTGACATCATGCAACTCTGTAATTCAGAGTTGGTTCAATTTCAACATTAATTTAAAAATGTGAGAGACAAATTTTCAATTTTATAATTCATCTGGGAAAATGTTGTTTAAATCAAGCAGGATGTTTTGCTTATGATTTCGGAGAAAGATTTTAAATTGTAGATCAACTTTACATCTTTAATTAAAGTTCTTTCTTTTTCTTTTCTTTTTCAGATTGAACATTTACCAAAACTCATTCAAATATACAGAACGGATAATACCTACGCTGATGATAGTGTTCTTCAGATGTTTAGAAGCAATAAATAAAAATTGTCTAAGTAAACAGCAAATTAATTAATCATAATAAATAATAAAAAAAAAAATTACGTCAACTAATAAACAAACAATAATAATATTTACGAAAATTTAATAATAATTGATATGTGTGCAATTACAAAGTGACATAACATTGCGATAAATTAAATGATACAACAATTTTTGTTTAAACGATCGATGGCATTTGTATGAATGCCAATAATATAAGTAAAGTTCCCTCGAATCTATCGACGATAAATGAAAAATTATTTATTTATACTACATGCTAATAACGGAGAATAACAAATATTCCAATTAACAACGCTCTAGTGAAAAAATAATGTAATTTACATAGATAACGCCAGTTGTTTATTACTTTATGTAATTAGGTTACGATAGTTTTTGTTTGTGATGCTTGCTTCAGTTAAATTCATTCAGAACTTCAGCATTCATTGGAAAAGCGATCAATGGAAATATTCTGAGAAACAGTAAGTTTTTTTTTTTGCATCTATACAAAAATGTATTGTCTGTGTATGGATAGATAGATTTGAGAGAGGTTGGACGTTAAGTCTATGTAGTCCCATAGTAGTATCGCGATCTTTATAGATCTATTGGTTTACAATCACTCCTTTGTTTAGGAAACCGAGCAACCGACTCAGAAAGCATATTCTGATTTCTCTGCTACGGACTAGTGCTTCACATTCACAAAGGATGTGTTTCGCAGTCTCCGCTTCAATTATGGCATTATAGCCTGCAGTGTGTGACCAAATGTGAGGAATCCCGTCACTAGTTTCTTTTCATGGCCAAGATTTTTTTTTGTCAATTTGATAGAATAGTTTTGGGAGACATTTCTTGGACTGTAAGCATCCTTCAATGTTTCCCCAATCGTTTAGTTTTATCTTTACTGTGATAATTGACTTTCCGCAGAATGGCCTGGGGTGTACGAAAGAACAGTTTGGCTTGAGTCCATTCTAGCCAGTTCATCAGGACGTTTAGTTCCTTCTACTCCACTGTGACCAGAGGACAATAAGAATATTGTAAAAACAATAAAATAAAAAGTCTTCTTATATTTTTTTGTTGTTGACAGGATCAGCTCTTAATATATGTAAGTTGCTATGGACGAAGAACGCAGCAGTGTCAGTGCATATTGCACTCTCAGGCATAATAATAGCAAAACAAAAAATTCATTAAATCATCATCATTTAAGAAGTCGAAAGTTGTCAGACTCTAATGTTCCATATAGTCAACTAAATGACTATACTACATCGGCCGATGCTGATAGTTCGTCTTCGTCGCACACAATCTTAATTGATGCAATCGAATTAAATGATGAAAATGCGGTTAGTGAGCACAATTTAATCGATTTAAATGATACGGCGGCACAACCATCAACAACTGTTGAAGCAATTAATACGACTCTTTTGGAATATATTCATACGAAACAATTACCATCTAATCGAATATTATTGCAACATCAGCACTCAATGAGCAACACTCTAACCAGGCAAAAAGATAATAAACATACACAAAATACGCTTCAGGAATTTAAAAGACTGGGATCATATTGTACACTTCGTCCAGACCAAAAACGAAAGTATTTAATGAAAACAATTTCAACACTTCGAAAATCACAAAAACTGTCCGAAGACACAAATCGTGCACTGTTTATCGCACACGAACTGGATAACTTGAACAAAGAGTCTAATAAAGCATTGTCATTTTCATCCGAAGAACAAATAATGTTTAATGACCCTGAAAAGGTTGAAGACTGTTTACTGGAACTTGATGCATACCTCGACGAAATTGACCGCAATTATTTGTGCAATGAAACGAAAGAAAAACAAATAATATCGAATGCAATGCATAACGAACATGAGGTGGTGCCAGTCCTTTTAGCTGCATCCGTATTGCCAGTGGACGATGAACAATCCAATGAAGGGAGAGAAGAAATGTACAGTTTTATTAGCAGATTTAGGGATAATGATAGCAATAATAGTGATAACAATGAATTATTTGTAAAACAACATCATTCGATTGAGTCAGGCAGTAGTCGTGCACCGGATATTGTTAGCGATATCGATATAGACAATATGCCTCGTAGACATCCGTTCAGGAATACCATTAGTGTGCCAAGTGAAAGTACATTGACACGATTGACTCTGCCTCTACCAACAACAAAAGGTAAGTTTTATTTTGACTTATAACATTTAAATGTAATAATAGTCGAATGCAAATTTTATTGGATTGTTTCTTTGTTTCTACAAAGAGATTTTGTTGTATGTAGAAAAACCACAGTTAAATGTTTAATAACCATACAGACCACAAACTTAAGTATTAAGATTAACGGACTGGATAATTAAATTCATGGTTAACTCTTTAGATGAGTGTACGAGTGTATTGTATTTGTTTGTCTTATTTATGTAAATAGTATAGAATCAATTGTGAAATAATCACTTTAACCTTGATAGCGTACATACATCAGGGGTCAGCTTTTGTCTGGGGTACAATTTACAAATCATACAATGGAATGATTTTAGATACATAAATTTATCAATGTCATCTCTTCTCTAACAAGGTCTTCTTCTCTACATACTTAATATCAAAAGTAAGCTGCACTATTTTAACCCCTACCTATTACGAAGACCATTTAGAGAATTTGATATCTACAGAAGTCGTCCCAGCTCATATAAATAAATTAGAAATTTCACGTAAATAATTTTCTATTTTGGCGCCACCTTAAACATGGCGTTTGTGGATAAAATGGTGCTATTTGCACCATGGAAGAATCGCCTCTGTTGCGCACCATACTATGATTATATATAACAAAGCTAAATATTAAAAAAAATGTTGATACCTAACTAAAAGCCTATTATTTATGTCGTCTAGTCTGACATTAACTCTCTTTAATTAACCCCGTTAATTTAAGTGACACTTAATTTATTTAAAATGCAATTTTAAAACAGTTTAATTGAGCTAATTAAAAATAATTTATTAATTTACATGGCTATTCTGTGTTTTATCGTGTGAAACTGCCATTAAACATAACAAAATTCACTAATACGATAACAAAAACACTATATTTATTGATATTTGACAGCCTGAAGAAAATTCACCACAGTGTTGATGAAATCAATTCTATGTTGCACTTGCTATAGACTCCCAATTATTATGATCCCAAAATCGCTCGCTGGCACAGAATACCCAGTGTCTCATTAAATTTATCGAAAAAAATATGTTTGGAAGTTCAAATCTTGGTAACACCAACACCGGTGCCCAATGAAAGATATTTAAGTCACATCCCCGCCACAAGATACCGTTTCAGCGCTAGAATTTAGTCCGACTTTTATATTACAACAACATTTTCTAATTGTCGGAGGTTGGGATCGTAGCGAAGATTAAGAAAAAATCAAATTATTGGATATTGTTTTGTTCCACTTAAATTAAATTTAAAAACTGTTGTACTTAATCGGTGAGTCAGTGTGGCTACAATTGTTTGTTTAATTGTTATTTAAATCAGCGAACTACCGCATTGCAAATGCTTCTTAACTAAGTCGGTATCTATAAGGCATTTTTGTTTGTTCTGAACAATAAATGATATCCAAACAATTGTAGGTAGGTACTGTGTGCTGTACGTATGTATGCGTTGTATGCATATCATTATGAAATAGAAAGTTTACCATAAACAAAAGAAGTGACCATTGTTTCATAGTAAATTATTTGTTATTATTTTAAACTAAACTAAGTTTTGCTAACAAATATAGCAATGCAGTTAAATTAAATCGTCATGCGCATGCCCAACTATTCATTTCTTCGTTATTCGTATCAAAAAGTGTAATTTGGTTTTGGTTTATTTTGACTTTTCCAATAAAGTTCATCCCAAATGAAAATTTGACATTTGGACGAAAAATAATGAAGTTAATTTAAATTTTACTCTCTCTCTTTTCCACACTACAATCCATTAGGGGTCTTGGCGCCATCCAAATTCCTCTTCCATACGCTTCGATCTAAACATGCATTCTCCCAGTTATCAATGCCGAGAGTATGTGTATCTCGATTCACATCGTCTAACCATCTTCTTCGCTGTCTCCCTTGTGTCCTAGTTCCTTTTCGAAAAATAATTTTTCGCTTTCCATATATCCAGACTACAAAAGTAAAAAAGGAGGGGGAAGGGGAGACACTATTACGAAGAATTGTATTACGATGAATTGACGCTGAACCATTCTTTTGAGGTTTAAAACTTCCCTCCCCAGGGTGATTATTGGGAATCATTTAACAAAATAAGAGCTTCATGTATAAATTGTACTAAAACTATAGTCAAAATTGCCCTTCCTTAGGATTTTAGGGAAATTTGTGTATTCCACACTATTATAATCGAAATTCTAAGCCAATTTATCGAATCTACTTAATTAATTAATTAATTACTTATTAACTACCCCATATTCTCACTTTACTATGAATGTTAATTATTTTTGTTTTTTTTAGAATCAGCTGCAAATAAACAAAAAAAATTACTATGGCGACGAAATTCAATGCGAAAAACCCGTCCAATTACGCTTCCCGAACAACATTTAACATCACAAATTAATCTAACGAACAATAATATCGACGGTTCTGCGGAACAATTCGATGCCAGATGTATGGAACCAGACATTCAAACGAACCTAGATCCATTTAACAGTTTCAGTTATCAAACGGATACAAATCCACTGGTTCCATCAATGGAAAGTACTGATATTTCACAAGTTCCTTCAAGCCAATTGCTATTGATGCAATCAATTAGTTGTCCGCCACCAGCTTATAAGCCAAATACCGAAGAATCGGAAAGTCACACAATCGAACGAAGTGCAATAAATGCATCACGAACATTGAACGATGAATTTTTGAATGTTTTAACAACACAAACAAATGACAACGAATTGCCAACAATGGACTCTAGTTTTAATAGTAATAATAATCTATATGTAGATTTGGACGATAATGTTCAAAATCGTCCACGTCAATTGGGTCGAAGAGGTGAAGGTCGTGCACGTGTCGTATCAATAATGACCGAAACAAATTCTTTGGGCGATCAGGTCAGTAAATTTGATTTTAACTATTTCTGATAATAAATTTATTCAATTAATTTTTTAGCGAATAATTGTTAACCATGACCGACCAAATAGTGCTCCAGCTAGACCATCTAGTAGACCACAACAGTGTAATGCTTCTGAAACTAGTTCCGTAATTACATCTAGAAATACAAGTCCCGTTTCAATTGATTCGAGTAGTGCATCAAGTTCAACGACATCGTGTACAAACGAAAGGTATGTAAATTCAAAATAATTGAGGTACTTTTGTACTTAATTTAAGTAGTACTTAAAATAAAAATACTGTCGGTTAATAAATAAAATCGGTTTTGTGTTGTATTGTACGATTTTTCGTTTGTATTTCTGGTATGGAAAACGATTAAGTGGAATTTTAAAATATGGTGCTAGATTTGTTAGAGATGCATCTTGTAAGAGTTATAGTGTTTGTGGGGCTATTATTTAGTATTCTATTAATTAGTCGGCTCACGTATCCATTGGTTAATCATTTTTATGTAATAATAAAGAATAAACTAAAATTAGCTGTGTGTGGAATCGTCATAGGACATAGGATTTGGATTTTGTGTTAGATGATAAGAAGATTCTGTTGGAACTGGTTGATTTTTGATAAATATTGAGTGACATTTGATTTCCTTTATATATAATTAAGTCGTCCAGGAGTAAAATTTTGGATTTTATCTCATTTTCTAGTGGAAACTGTATACGAAGATTAATGCTAATTCGAGAGTGTAGTCGATTTTATCGCTTGGGATTACTGTCAATGTGTCATCTACGTAAATATATAATTTTTAAAAAAAAGGACAATGAAAATTCTAGTTTCTCAATAATAATTTCAGCCCCATGTAATATTATGACTAATTCTGCGCGAAGATTAGACTTAACGGATATCCAACTATTCGTCGGATCAAGCATTTTATGAATCGAAAACAGTGGTGCATCGTGAGAATTATTGATCTCATCATTATGGGACTATTTACAACAAAAAAAAAGAAAAGAAAGGAAACTGAGGTCATTTTGGAAGTTTAACAAATATTTTTTTGGTGGTTTTCGAAAAAGTGACACAATTTTGAACGTTCCTAATATATTCAGAGTATATGGTTTTTTAGTATTTTTTGCCAAATTAAATTTTTGGAAATAGTTAACCCTTTGAGGTCCATACATTTTAAATATGTTTTTCCATTAAAATGGTTTTTCGGGGGTTAAATATTAACATTTGGCTTTTGTACATTTATTAATAGTGCATTTTATGCATTTATGTATATATTGAAATGTTTATATCTGAATTTGAATGACATTGACATACATACAACCACACTAATGACCATAAAATTTGGAAATACATATATATATATATCTATATATGTATGTAGGAGTAGGAGTAAAAATATTTACCAATTTACCGGTAGAATTCATATTAAAATTATGTCTTCATATTAAGTGTTTCTTATCTACCACAATGGACTACTTATTTTGATGAAAATTCTAATATTACAAGAACAATTAACATAATTTCTTTGGCAATTACATTTATATCCCTAGGTAGTGTGGTTATTTATCGAAATTTATTCATTCATATATTTTAACCTTTTTTTCTATTTTTTTGGTGTGACTATTTGTATTTGCGCAATATACAAATTGCCGTTCTTTGCTCATTCTTGTAACCACGCAACGATTCCAACACAACATGAAAATAACATTTTTTTATAAAGTAAAGGTTAATTATTTTTACTTTAACATTTTATATGAGAAACACAGATGTGAAACGTGGACTTTTTTTTTTGTTTATTGAAAATATTTCGTTATGGGATGTAAAATTATAATCTATTGATATTTAAGTAAGAAAAGAAGAAGAAAAAAACAAAAAAAAAAAACTTAAGGAAAAATTGTCATTCATGTGCGTTTGTTTATGTGTTTTTATTACAAGTGATGATCTCAATAATAGCCGCAGCTTTAACTGGTTTTAGCAGGTATATAATATACAGAATTATGTGCTTTTTTGCTAACATTTTTTTTTTCTTTAAAATTATTGAGTTTTCTATTTTTGTATTTAACGACGTGTACCTATGCTAAAAATGTCTTTTATTTATTTATTTACCTTGAACTTGAAGTTCAGTAATACATTTATAGTTCCTATAACCTTTATGTCTATATCTAAGCAGTAAAAAAAAGGAAAATTATTAATTGCTCTAAGTAATATATCTTAGAACTATGCTAAAAGAACTACATTATATGTCATCATAATAAAGATAAAAAAACGAATCGTCCTTATAATAAGTAATAGGAATATTTAAATATTCTAAAAACAAATCATTAATTGACATTGTGGAATGTTGTTGTTGTCTATTATTAGGCACAGCATAAAAAGTGATTCACATAAATGAAGAAAAAAGGATTTTGTGTTTATAAGAATTTTAATTAATGATTTTAACTTGTCAGTTGTCACAAGACCATCTCACATACATAAATAATTAGACCTAACATTTTACGCAGGCGCTGTGTATGTTAGTTAAATATTTTGATCATTTTGGGATTTACTATTTTTGGGCCCGGTTTCTGTGTTTCCTTGGCATATCTATGGAAGTGATAACTTATTTAAGCATATCGCATATTAATACATAACCCCCTCCGCCCCGCCTCTCATGACCCACTACAATAATAACCGATGGTGCGGCTCCTTTTCGTTTCTAATTAAACGTACATTTTAAAATTCGACTAAATTAATAATCACAACAGTGGCATTCCGTAGATAAAAAGTATTGTGAACCACCAAACTTTAAAAACTATTGTTTTACGGGAGACTGTTCCTCCCAATCAAGTTAATAATGATCAAATTATGAATATGTTAGATGTTCCCACATAAAAATCCTTCGAGGAAATGTAATGTTAGTTTTAACAGTATGTATATAAATAGTCAGCTCTTTTTTTTTTTGGTCTTTACTCCTATACAATTTTTATTTAATTATTATCAATTTTTTAGACCACCACAACGAACACAAACGGATCCAGAAATAACAATCGAAGATCAGGACAACGATAACAAATCAAAAGTTTGGCCAGGTGGATTCAGTCGAATTTTAGCTGGTTCATGTTGTACATTAGGCTTATTCAACATTTCTAGATTTTCAATATTTAGCGTACACTTTGGAGGTAAGCGATCAAATACCTATGTACAATTTATTAGCTCAATGACAATGAATTTGATTTTGTTTGTTTTTTTCTTAAATTTTTGCAGCCAATTTTATTGTGCAATTTTTAATTTTATCATTCATATTTGGCATCCCGATGCTATGGCTTCAAATGTGTTTGGGTGCCCGAATTAAAGGCGGTCCAATTTCAATGTGGCGCATCAGTCCCATATGCAAAGGCATTGGTATATCGCTGGTCGTTATACAGGCTCTAGTTGCATTGTATTCGGCTGTTAGTGTAGCTTGGCTTTTAGTGTATTTTCGGGATTCATTTCTATTGCAAAATTCACGTTTTCGATGGCAGGAACCGTATGAGATTTTTAGAGGTCCCCGAACAAATGGATCACTGAAATTATCGGAAACGGTTGCTGATTATTTTAATGGCGTTGTATTGCAACGTCATCAGTTTGGTCCAAGTGGTCGAGCCGGTGGTTCGGGAATTGGTGCAGTTCGTTTTCAGGTATATAGATTAAGATTTGTATTATGTAAAAATTTAATGTTTCCAAAATCCTTTAGTTGGCATTTAATCTAGCCGTTATATGGATATGTGTTTTCATAATTTTGTGTAAGGGACTGCGTTCGTATGGTAACAGTGTATTGGGAATTATGATAGCGGCCCTGATTGGACTTTTGACATTGTGTACTAAAATGTTGACAATGATAAACTCTAGTAGTTTACAAGTAATGAAAATGAATTTTTTTTATTTTATTGAATAATAATCTGGAGATTTCTTTTATAATTTTAGAATATTTTTCCATCGACTGATTGGCAAGATTTTTTTCTAAACACTCAGAGTTGGGTATCGGCAGGACAAGAAGTATTTCTAACATGGGCACTTGTTGGTGCATCTATTATTTCAATATTTAGCAAATCTTCCGGTGTACATGAGAAAAATACGACACTGAGACGTGATGCATTTGTAATAATTCTGATAACAATATTTGGTCTGGTCTTGGCGGCCATTTTGGGCAATACATGCGTTCAGATTTTGAACGATAGAGGCTATTACTATTTTCCCGGTTCTTTTGGTAAAATATAAATTTCATATTGTACTGTACTGAGTAAAATTTATGTTTTTATTTTGTTTTTTTGTTAGAAAACGTCAACTCCTATTTATTTCTTCTTCCATCTGATGCGCCATTGCCACCGCAGTTTGCTTCAACTCTTTCGAAGTGGCTTCCACGTTACTCAACCGTACTTGGCGAAGGCTACAGTAAATCTGGCATGAATCCAAATACGGAAAGTGGTTTTCAAGCTATCCGATTGGTTACTGAGCTGTTTCCGGCAACACTAGCAGCCACTTCTCAAGAACACTTTTCATCCATTTGGAGTATATTGGGATTTTTCCTATTTCTATTATTTGGATTGGGACAACTTTGCGCTATGTGGAAACCAATTGCCAGTTCATTGGGTAATTCGACCAGTGCTGTTTTGTTGAGTTGTGTAACGGGTCTGCTATTGGCCATTCCATTGGCAACCGAGTGTGGCATTAATATAATTCACTTTTTGGACGTTATTCTCGGTGGATCATGGTGTGTTCTGCTATTATGGGTTGGACAAATATTTGCAGTTTTTCTAGTCAGAGGACGTCCATATAGTGGTGACATTTTAGTAAATGATCTTCACCTGACCCAAACTCTATCGGCTTTTGTGGCATTGTCATGGAATGTTTTGCTACCAATTGGATTGATGACACTATGCGTTTTAGAGTATAAACAATCAAATGCTAGAGATCTGTATCATTGGAGAGGAACAACATATTGGCCAATGTGGGTTCGCAAAATTGGAGGATTTTTGCAAGTAAATCTCCTAATGTTGGTGCCAATAACCTCAATAATTCAAATATATCGGTATTTAAGCAATGGTCCGCCGGATATACTTGATGTAAACAAGAAATTTGTTATTTGTCTGTGGTCATATATTTGAAAATTTAAATTTTCAGAGAATTCAATTGCTTTATCGTCCGTCACTGTCCGGATCGTCACCTAGCCGATTTTCACAATCAAGAAATGATCGACCTAGTCCCCATCATACCATTCCGGCTACAATTTCATTAGAGCCCCAAGCAACAGTTGATGATGCACCTCCTAAGTATACCCCACCACCGTCGTACACAACAGCTACTGGAGCAAGACTTGCTAAAATGTTTAGAAACAGTATACGAAGAAGTGTAAGAAGGTAAGTTCAGATAAATTCTATTAGAAATCATCTAATCGATAAATACAAAAAAAATCAGAATCATAGGTGAATCAAGCAGTAATCGACGGCCTCGGCTACAAAATAACATCACATCCTCATCACATTCAACTGACTCATCATTACCGCCAGCCTACTCAACCGTTCTAGTAGATCCTATGAATGATTGTATGTCACAAAATGAAATTGGACCTCGCTTACTGTTTAACAGTCACACAAATCGACATCATACAATGGACCACCACCAACTACGACAAATGACATTAAATAACCCAGTGACACAAATACCTCGAGCTCAAACACTGACGGCAAGAGATGTTGCTCAGTTACTGCGTCCAAGTCGAACACATTTTCATAGAGCTTCATCGCTTGGCGCTTGTGTAGATTTTACGATGCGAAGTTCCCTACAAAAAGGATTATCACGATCCGTTGAACAATTGGTTTTAAATGCTGTGCCGCCCGGTGAAAGCAGTGCCATTGCCTTAAATATCAACGAAGACAGTAAAACGTCTGTGATTTAGAAGAAAATAAATATTTCGACGAACATTTAGCGTCCGTCCAGATATTATGAGCATCAGTTTTATTTAATTTTTCTGTTCTTTTTATTAACTTTAACTTAATGATTCTCTGTATGTATTTAAGATGTTTTGCGCAATGTGTTAATATTTTAAAAAAAGATTAAAAACTCTATTTAAATTTAAATTAATATTTTTTGGATGTTAAATTTGTCAAAGGCTTTTGATTTTTCGAATAAAAAATGGCGCCACCACTGAACGAACCGTGGCGAAAGTGATACAATTAGAGTGAATCGGAATAGTTATATTTCCGAATGATCTTCCAACCACTGCAGGAGTCAGTCAATATTTAAAATATGGTGAGCTTATAAATCGTCATAAATGCACATTATTGGTCTGTTTAAGATGTCTGAATTAAAGTAAATGTTGTATTCACACGTCGGTGACTCTTGTTGTCTTTTTAAGTCAACTCTTAAAACTAAATACCGACAAAAGTTATTCTCTCCTTTTTTTAAATAATGGGCATGTTTTAAAAGAAATGATTATTAAGATGCTTTTACCCGACATAGTCGCCCCACAAAATATATTTTGGAATATATTGTAGTGACAATGTTCATAGCTGTATAAGATTAGCGATCCAGTTTATAAGATATAGATACACACTCTTTCATCCACTCCACATGATACGACGCCAATAAAGATCACAACAACAACAACAACAACCGACATTTTGATTTAAACATACCGAGCCCATATTCAAACTGTAATTTTTGGTATCGTATCGTGTACAGTAGACGAAGGGCAATTAAAAAGAAACCGTTACGTCTATCTATGTAGAACGTGCGTCGACGATTGAATGATAAGTTTTAAAAATATATAAAAAAAATGTATTTAAAAAAAAATGTATAAAAACATACATACCCCGTACAAACAAAATCCCTTATGCTATATTATTTTGTAATTGTTGATGTTGAGTTTTCAGGTGTGTCTTTAGATTTGACGATTGCACAAACATTTTCTTACATAATTTACACCGAAACGGCCGTTCACCCGTATGCGTTCGCATGTGTGGTAGCATACAACTTTTCTGATTAAACGACACACTACATATATCACATGTATAGTGTTTTTCACCGGTATGTATACGCAAATGAACTTTCAAATGGTGACCCCGTCGAAATGATTTACTACACAAAAGGCATTTATAATTTTTACTATCCGAATGCACTAATAAATGTATTCTCAAACTTGTTGATGTGCTAAATTTCTTTTCACATATGTTACATGAAAATCTTTTTTCGGAACCATGTGTCAGCTTATGCGTCGCCAGATTTGATGCGTGGCTAAATATTTTTTCGCAAATATTGCATGTCGGTACAATTTTAGCATTATGAATGGTCATGTGCGATTTTAAACTTCGTTCATGCGTAAATTTGCTATAGCAAACATTACATTTATATAATTTTTCCGTATTTCCTTTGCCATGATATGTGAGTAAATGTTCCGCTAAATAGTTTGGTCGACTGTATCGTTTATTGCAGATTTTACATAAATATTTGTCGCTGTGACATCGCATGTGCGACGATAAATGTGACGGCGAATAGAAACTATTCATGCATATTTTACATTTATATGGTTTTTCACCGGTGTGACTTCGCATGTGCGCCGCATAAATAGACGGAAATTGATATGATTTATCACAGTGTGAACATTTAAATGGCCGAATCTTTTCGTGAACACGACGATAATGTGATTTTAGTTTGTACTTTCGATCGTAAATTTTATCACATAGTTGACAATTGTACCGGGTGTTTTTTGTTGGTTTTATGACACAAATTTCTTTGACATCTACATTCTCTTTCTTACACTCACGTTTAATTTGTACATTTTTAATATTCTGAAAAGAAATAAACAATCTTTGTGTAGTTAGACTTACTAGTACTGTAATTATACCTCTAGTAAAGGTAAGGTAGATAGAACCTCAATCAATTATCATTATAATTAGGGATTGAAATTTCAGAATGAAAATAATTCCGTAATTTTTGGAGTTTGACGGCATATAATTAGCGGGTAGATTTGAAATTTACACGTTTTATATTTTATGCTTTAAAATTTTGTATTTTTATTATGTGAATTTGGTATGTATTGATGTATGTATGTAGATGTAGACAATATTCAGCAGCTGCTTAAGTGTATGCTCAGATACAGATACATTTTGACCAATAATTAGTTGAACATTCAAATAAGAACAAAATTAATAGGCCAGTTATTTTTAGAATATAAATGAAAATAATTAAATGCCCTTCTGAGGGAAGAACCTTCATGTGTGTGGTTATATTGTTTTGTAATAATCAACAAATATCATAATTGAGTTTTTGTGTGTAAAAGTGAGAATATATTCTTTTAAGTTTTTCTTTCTAACTCCATCGTATTTAAGATTAAGACTATTTCGTTAAGGTCCATTTTGAAAAGGGTTAACCAAAAAAAAAACTACTAAATTTTAAAATACATAGACCTCAAAAGATTAACTTTTCCCAAAAATGTTATTTGGTAAAAAATGCTGAAAATTTAAAATAATACAATATAAAGTTTCAAAAATATCTTTAGTATTAAGAAAGTTCAAAATTGTGTCACTTTTTAAAAAAATTCCCCAAAAAAAGGGTCAATATTCAAGATATTAGTTCTTCCTTCAAAATGACATAATTTTTTTAATATTAAATTTTTAGCGACAATATTTTTTAGACAATCTAGATATCGGAGTGGGTGGTCAAATAGACCTCGCACGTTAAATAATTGATTCGAACATAACATTATAATTGAATAATGTACTCACTTTTTTGTTGGATAGTAGTTTTTGCTTTATTTTACCATTGACATTTCGTTCATCATCATCAATTATTAGATCTGGCTCGGATTTTATAGGAACAAATTCTTCTGTCTGTAAATGAAAATAATACTTATCGTCATGATCTAATAATAAAGTTAAACAAAATAATAAATCATATAATTTTGTCCGCTGTTGGATATTTTCAACTATAAATTAAGCTCCGACCACTTGCAAATGGCTCAGTGAGTAGAATCGTTACATTTATGGAGCGGGAGGTTGGATTTTTGAGAGCGACTATATACAGTGACCGTAACTGTTCTTTTCAGTTGGATGATTTTCATATGGGGCCGGTTTGCGTCTATAGTGATTCATGAAAAAAATCATACTCCACTTAGATATGAATTTTTTGAAGGAGTTTTTATTGAAAATCTAAGAAAGTATCTGAAAAAACACGAATTCTATAAATTTAATCTTAAAATTCATAAAAGATTTGTATTGAATATCACCACATTTCATTGTATTTTAATTTTCCGTACAAGTTGGAATAAAGTTCACGATTCGCTACTGTTTAATGCCATTCAGTTTTATACATTTTTATGCTCAACTAAATTTACTACATCCAATGAGAAAACACAACTTGGAGGCAAACAGAATATTAGCATTGAGATTTCATTGCTGATATGTAAGTTTTGGATAGGTTTTTGTGTATAATTTTATGTACTCACCGAATTATTATAATTCATTAGCTGTGGTTCAATCTTCATTTCATTCATCTAAAAAAAAAATTCATATAAATTTAGTGAACATAGAATATTTGTATTCTATTTCTAAGACAAAAATCTTATTCAACTAGGAGTTTTTTTTTTCTTTGTTGGAATTCTTTAAATAGGCTGCTCTAGGTGCCAATGCCGTCCAAAATCACATGAATCGAATTTTGTTCTTTATTAACCTATTAGCTAGTATTTGGACTTAAAAATTGGCCTTTTTCTGCAGTAAATATTAAGGAGAATTTTAAAACTTCTCACCAACCTTATAATACCCTTTGAAGCTCCACTCATACGAGTATTAAAAAAAAAAAATCTATCATCATCAACAGATGAACAGAATTGTTATAAAGTGCTAAACTGAACATCAAGATAGTATTCGTAAAAATGCCAATAAGAAAAAAATGTTCATCTGTACGAATACTCTTGATGCCCAGTGTTTGTTTAATTCCACTGTGCTACATTATATGGTAGTTTCATTGAAATTCAAAGATTATCGTCAAAAAATGTTGGGAAAAACCTGATCTCATATATTGTTAGTCAACCTACATTTATGTACCTCATTGTTTGTTTAAATGTGTTTGTATATATTTTTCAGACTTGCATTCAAAATTAGATGATGGGATATCTCTGGGTAAAACATTATTACATCACTGTTTGTTTATTCTTTATCCATAAACGTCAACAACGAGCATTATTAAAATAACAAAAAAACGTTTTGTAGTTATTTCTGTGGTGTATAAAGGTGTGTGCTTCAATCAATCGGTTATTATATATTAATTCTGGTGCAGTCTGACTAGAACGGGAGTGCTTAGTGCTAAATTTATATAAAAGAAAATGATTAGTGCACAAATTATCGTATTTGGTGTAGTTTTTATTGCATCATACGCAAATTCACAACGTTCACCCTATGCTGGAAAAAGACCAACTGGATACAAAGATAGTTTTATATCAACAACAACCAGCACAGAAGCTCCAAATTTGAGTAATCGATTAGGTGGTGATAATGATAGTGGTAATTCAATTGGCGGTTCGTCTACTACTCAACGATTACCATATGATGCAATTGGTGATGTTGCACTTGTGGACATATTAAGTAGGCGTCCAATTGCACAACGACCATTTTGGTTTATTAACTATCCAGTTATTGAAGCCAGTCGAAATGCCACCAATTTAGCGGTGCCAGCATCAGGCAGTATTATTGTAAATCGATTGGGCAGTCAATATGATGAAGGAAACTTGCAGATATCATCGGTGCCGATTGTTTATCCTATTGGAAATTCGTTAGGCAGTACTACTGTTGCCCAAACTCAAGCGAATTCATTGAACGGAAGACAACGATTGCGACTATAAAAATTGTTAGTCCACAATCCCATTACGAAGAAACGAAATATAGTTAGTAAACACTAACTAAATACATATTATGAGGTGCAAGAATTATTGTGATATGTTTAATGTGTGATTATAAATAGAGATAATAAATCGTTTATCAACCGATGATCTTACCAGGAACATAAGTTATTGAAAGGGATCTCACCTAGAAATCCATGCAATTTCTAAACGCAAATTTACCAAATCACCCAACATATAGCATGCAAAACGCTATGGAGGACAGATGGGTGACCCCCAAGCATTTGAGAAAGAACAGTTGGTGAGAGATCTCCGCTATCCATTTTTGTTATTTTTTATAAATTGCATCATAAAGACAAAGTGTAAATCGTAAAGTTCTAACTAGTTCTAATTCTCTTAGTTATTCGCTAATTAGATTAGTATTAAATAATGATAAATGAACAAACACTTACTTTGCGGCTTCACTTTTCGAATTATTTTACACAAATAAAGTCACATTAAGTATGAACATTGATAAAAGAACTTTTTAAAATATAAATTAACGGAATTAAAAATGTGTTTCTTATTTAATATTGCAATTCATAGATAACAAATAAACAAACAAATTTCACAATTTACAAACAAAAAATTTGGTTCCCCATTTTCCATTGCTTTCAACTGACATTTCACTTAATTTGTGTGCGTGCAGTGGTTACACAACAACGTTAATGATGAGAGAATTTTTACTAAAAAACTTTGTACGCAGCCTAATATTTCAATATTGGAATATTTGGAGAAAAATTTTTTCCGAAAAACTAAATTAAGGGAATTCGTTGATTTTCAATTTATTGATAATCTCTCTGGGACTCATATAATTATTATTGAAAGTTTGTCAAAATATATTCTTGCTTAAAAATATTTTCAAATTTATTTCAATTTTCTTATTTTCTATATTGTTAGGAGAGTCCTAGGGGGTATACTAAAAATAGCTACTTGAAATTAATCAAGGATTTCAGAACAGCTTAGGCTACGAAATGAATAAGTTTTTAAGTACAAAACAATTAAAAATTTAAATGGCGTGTTCGCTATTATCTAAATTCTAAATTAAAATTCTTTATTTCAACATGTATTTCCTATAAATGTGTATGCGTTTTTTAAACAATATTTACATCCAGTAATTACTCAAATTTACAAACAAAGCTTTATCATATACCTAAATTGCTGCATTTTTAATTGCTATTTACTATTTTAAAGAAATAAATTAAACGATTTCCGACGATTTAAGTATCGTAAAGTAGCTAAATATTTGATTAAAATAATTTTAAATATTATTAACAATTAAAACCCTGAAAATGTAATATTAAAATCGTATTTATATGTGCAGCAAAACAATTTCCTGTATTCAACTCATTCATTGAGTGGATTCTTAATCAACAATAGCAATAGACAAAAATTAAAAAAAAAAAAAAAATTAAAATTAATACAATGACCACCCTGTACTATTATCGTTGGCTTACTAAAGCATTTTATCTTTTGGATTGGAATTACTGCTGGTGGGTATTTGGGATGTTTTTGGTACATCACTACCGGACAACGGTAAAATTTTGTCTTTTTGTCGTTCAGCTGCCTCAGCTGCATTCATAATGACAGTTTTATTTATGCGTTCGTCAATCTGTAAAAATTAGCCATTTAAGGAACAAAAATTTCTTTTATTTAATTTGGTCACTTTTTTCCCAAAACAATTCACAAAACATTTCACATTCACTCCACAAATACATACACTTAACAATAATATTAGTACTACCTCACCTTTGAAGGTGGCTTCGCTTTACTTGAACCGTCATCCGTTTTTGATTCTTGTTTTTCATCATCGGCCAACGTTCTAGCGTTAGCTTTGGCTTGACGTTCTTCGGCACTTTTGGCCAGAGCCTTTTCAATTTTATCGACATTATCCAAATGTTCCTCTTTCGATAACAATTCAAGAAGTTCATCGATTTGCTTCTCATTCAAATTAACGTTGTCCTTTCCTATTGTCTCGATTATCTATAAAAAGACAATATGGAAATCAATAAATCTTCTAATTATTTGTGGATATAATAAATTGTAATGTTCTTACCTTTAATACATCATCGACTTTAAGTTGTCCATCTTTGTCGTCGTCAATTTTCGCCAACATTTTAGAGATTTGTTCAATTTTTGCTTCGCCGGTAACTTTTTTCATCTAAAAAAAATTCCAATGGATTTCTACAATTTTTCTTTTCAATTGAAAAATAATTTATTTACTTTTCTTATAGCACTCATAATCTCATCGATTCGAACCAATTCCGTTTTTTTCGATTCCTCCGGGCCCATTTCTTTTATGTGCGCCTGCAGTTTTGCTTCTTTTTCTTCCAATTCAGCAAGTGATTTGTCTAATTTACTAATCATTGAATCAACACGTTTCAGTAGCATTTTTGATGCAGACGATTCTTTGATACGATCGGCAGCAACCGATTGTTTTGATATCTGTAAAAACGAAAAAAAACCCCTAATAAGTCATCTCGATAAGAATTAGTGGCGGAACACTTCATCTACAGTACCTGGCCAGTGAATATGCATATATGAATAGTGCGTGCAATTCACTGGCCAGGTACTGTAATCGCTTTGAATAAATTAGATAGGGGAACAATCTAATAATTCGCTCATTGACCTAAGTACGGGGTTGTGTCACCTCCTTTATGCCTCCTTTTTTTCTTAAAATTTAAAATAACATACCTGTTGCAACTCTTCAACATCTTCTTTGTAATCGGCAATTTCTTCTTTAAGATCCCTAATTTCTTCTTTCTCAACCATTAGCGTATGTTTTGCTTTCGATACCTCATCTAAGGCGTCACACACAACTTCAATATCTTGTGTTGAAATTGGTGGTCCATCAGCAGAAATAACAGGAGCTTTGTCAAACAAAACATCAGTTTTCTGTATAATCTTTTCAACTTCCTTAAGTTCCTCAAGATCTTCTTTAATTTTGCGTTCCTCATCCCTAAGAATTTCAATCTTAGTTTTATTATCAATTTTACCCTCACGTTCACCAATCGCTGCTCTCGTTTGCATAACAGCCGAATCGGGTAATATCGAAATCGATGCCTTCAATTTGTCTGTTGTTGGAACATCCTCGGGTAGCATCATTGCTCTCGACAATAACAGTAATGATGGCGGCACTTTTTCATTTAAACTCAAATCAATCCATTCGCTAATTTGATGTCGTAACTGTTGCTCAGACAGACCGTATGAACGCATGCCACGGGCACGGCACGCTGCCTGAAGTTCGCCCAAATTCAATGTATCGATACCCTCCTTTTGAATAATTCGATCATCCGCTGCCAACGATCTTAATTTCATACGTAGTTGGAATCGGAGTAAATTGCTTGTTCCTATTGTCGAAACTTCTAATACTTTACAAATTGCTGTTAATTGCTGACGGCTCAGTGAGTCCAACGTTATTTCATCTTCGAATAATTTTGAGAATTTCATTATTTCTTCGGGTGTAGCCCGTTCGCCGGACGTTCGAAGTTTATTGAAAAATTCAAGAAACTCCTTTGCCTCCTCAGACTTATGATCTTTGTGCTGCAAATCCATTTCGTCGAGAGTTTTCTGTAAAAACTTTGCCATCTCCAGTTTTACTTTGAGATGATTTCTGGCCTTATTTGCCATGTCGGCACTTGTCTCAAATGTAGATGGTAACATTCCCGGAAAGAATTTGATGTAGAATGGTAACAAAAATTCCATAAATGGAACAATAATAAATACGGAGAATGGAACTAATCGAAAAACATCGCCAGTAGTTCGTATCAGCAATGTGTACTCACGTCTGGTTAATGTTTTGCCACGAAGCACCTTTCCAACTAATTTCCGGGCAATGTTAATGTTGATAAAAAGTAATCGAAATCCATGATAGTAGTGAAGGCATTCTTCCCATATTCGTTGTTTTATCGATTTCTTAACAACGGCCTTTGGAGCGGTCGCTACTTCGGTTTTCGGTAAATCTTTCTCTTTCTCTTTTTCCTGAATTTTCTTAATTGATTCTTCAACCTTAGACGATGAATGTTCCCGAAGTGTTGTACTTAATGTAAAATGTCGAATGGCACCCAGATTTCCATAATATTTGGTCGATGAAAATCTAGCACCAATATTGTCGTAGCTGTTTAACGGTGAATTTGATATCCATGCTGATGTTGAGGCGGATAGTGCCGATACCACCGATGGATTACGGTAAAACGGGCACATTGTATGGTAATGTAGTAGGTCGGCAATTTTACCTTTTTTTGCTTTGTAGTTCCATGATCGACCGGTATTTATGTTATCTAGAAAAGGATGATATTAGTCTTAAGTAGAAGTAAATGTTCTTAGTGAATTTTATGCAGAACATATAAAATTCTTAAGGTCCAACATCTTGTCAAGTATACTAAAACTGATTCATGCTCTCTATAGAACGTTTAAATGAAACAGAAGCATGAATCATCGCAAACTTAGATGAAAACTGCCTCGGAAGAGATGCAATGAAATTGGATAGAACGAATCGTGAGCTTAACGACCTGATAAGAGAGACGAAGACATTGTTCGGTGTAAAAGTCACTCACGTTGGGTATTTTGCAAGAATGGAGCGCAATAACGAGTTTATACAGACCAAGAGTAAGAAGAAGAAGGAGACCCCGAACAAGGTAGCAAGACTCAAAAAAGATGGCCGTAAGATTATGGTCTAACCGAGCGCAGGACAGACAGGCAGGCCAAAGAAGCTTTAAGTTGACTAAAGGCGAATGGCGCAGAGCCCTTATTGGGGTTGCGGATGATACATATATTTTGTATGACGTCACAAGAACCACCATTGAAGACTGGCTGTAAGTATATGTAAATTATTTTTTTACTTTAGTCCCATTTAGGCATATGAAAGGGGAAAGGGTAAGTATATTGATTTTGCATTGTCGGTTTTGCATTAACTAACGTTGACAACAAAATATTTTTGAGATATCACGCTAATTTTGTGTTCCATCACCATGCCATTACGAGTCAAAATAAGGAAAGTTTCGTACGTCAAATTTTATCTGATTAGATTTTTTCTAAAAAAAAGCGAAGTCTAATGTCTAATCATGTATCACTATTGTGGCTGGTTTTTTTTTAAAACTAAGTACAGGGTTTTTTGATAAGATAAATGAAAGAAAAATATAAATAGGTACTTAGGTATTTGTCCTAGTAATACTTTGTATAGTAAGATATAAAATAGTAATAGTAAGATATAAAATATCGACAAATAACAAAATTAGTAGATAAACTTTAAAATGTAGAATAAAAAATAAATGGCCACCCTGTTATACCCTAGAATCCTACATCGTACATTTATAACCCAACAACATATTAAATCAATAAATCTTTCAATCATTTCTTAATATTAGTATAATATAGTTAAATCCAGTGGCGTTAATATAGTTAAATCCAATGGGATCAATAATTCTCACTAACCGCCACTGTAAATGCCCAAAAATATGTATTTACAGTACTTAGTACCTTTCCAATGTTAACTGGAGATGCTATCTTATCTAGAATAATAACTCTAATATATTATTTGTTAATACATTTGCTAACAATATTATCTTTCTTTTTATATATAATTTTATCTGTAATTTATATACAAAACCGAATTACTTAACATAAAAAAATTAGCTGAAATTTGTTTTTTTTTCTGACATTTTTGTATATTTCTCCTAAGTCCTAATAGATGCGATTTTGTCCATTTACAATACCAAGCAGCTCGAACACATAAAAACTGCAAAAAATGTGCAGAAGTCTCTAGCTCAGTGCGTTTATGAGTTATCGCATATAGCGGGCGAGCGCATTTTTACCATTCACAAATGTTCACAATGTGAACAAAACCAAAAATTTCTATTTTAAATTTTCAAAATATAAAAAAGTGAAAACTGAGCTTCCACTTATTTATTTGTCATTGAAACAAACAAGAGCTTACGTCAAACGAATTACTTATTTATAGCTATTTTGGGTAAAATATTTTTTTTTTTTGGCAAAAGCAATTAATGTACTTTGATCCAAAAGCGTCACATTGAATGGATCATTTTTGTTTTTAAATATTTGAGCTCGAACGATCGTACATACATTCTGTATGGGTACATTGAGTCTGGGTAACGAAAATTAACTCTAAATAAAGGTTAATGACATACATATTCTATGATTGAATACAAATTCACAGAAATTCGACTTACTTAAGTCAGTTCTATTATTTGACATTGCATCATATTGTTTTCAATCAATAGAATTGGTAATTGTGAAATAATCGATTGCAGTATAAAATTAACAGAAAAAATTTAATAAATCATCGAATCATTATAAGCGTATTGGGTCCATTATTGTTCTCCTTCCTTGTTAATGATCTCTCAATTATTATTAAGGTTTGGTTCGTGTCACCGCTGTGATGTGTAGCTGTATCACATTTTTAACCTCTAGAAAAAGGCGGCTAATTAAACTGTGAGACTTCTACAAATGGCAAGATTTCGGTGGAGTCATCAGTTATTATATCGAAATTTTGTATTTTTTAAAGATTTCAGGACATGTTCAACTCCATCCCTTTTACACTGAAAGGTAAAATGATTAAGGATCTAGATCCATTAAACAATAACTAAAATTAATCCAATGAAGCTACCCACATTGCATCAAGTAAGGTATGTCGGTATAGGGTGCCTGTTTTGTGTCAGAACATCTCCAAATATTACAATCTTTACAAGCAAATTTACGCTCTAACACACGATTATTTGAATAATACACACATGTCCCTCTCTATATATTTGTTATTTTTGTGTAGAATCTATCATGTTTTAATCAATGAGAGAGAAGTCTTTTTAGACCGGCATAAGCTGAGTGTCTTACTAATCTATCAGCTAGGCCAGTATCTTGTATTTGTCATTTTATCACATTTGGCACAATATTGGAACTAAACTAATCAAATTATGCGTGTTACACTTAGAACTAATATGTCTAGTTTGCGCGTGGTAGAAGAGAAGTGTAGAATATCGATTGATCGCAGTTAAACTTGAATTTTCGCTACTTTGACCTTCTACAAAATGATGTCAGTACACAAATAATTTGCATTCGTTATAATTGTATTATCATAGATTGCTGTTATTGTACGAAAAACATTGCTATAATTTCTATTCTTATAATCTTAGTCAAGAACTTCTATAAATTATGTTTGGTAATAAGATCGTACCCAGATCTATAAAAAGAATTTTACATTATCATTACTTGGGCAGTTTTTGGGTAATGGTGAGGTGTTAAAATTCTTTATCTTTCGATTGAACAGTTTAATAGGAAACGACAACATTTATTGTACCCTACAAAGGAATGGGATGGTGGCGGATATAATTCTGAATTCTGAAATGAAAATTCACAAAAAAACCTTGTTCAATGAACTTAGGTGATGTTGGAAGCTATAATTTGGAAAATATTTATAGAAATATATGACGTCAGTAAAATATAACATCAAGAACAACAATATTTAGGATATTATTGTTTTTGATACATAAATCAATTATTAATTACACAAACTATTTACTTGTTTAGTTATGTGTCAGTATTTTGTGTTATATTACCTTTCGATCTTTACAGTATTTGTATTACGTTAAGGTCGAGGTAATAAAATGATGACGAAACTAATCGTCAGTTTTATACAATTCCATGCTATAATTATCTATCTAAGCCTAAGTACTATTGGAATGTGTATGTGTGTTAAAGGCCATAAGTATAGAGATTCATAAGAACATTTATGATTAGGTTGTATTTAATTAAATATATAGGACAAATCTAACCAAATAAGTTGGCTGAATGCCGAACTATCAGTCCATTGCTAATCATCTGTTGGATTACGTAAAAGCAACAAAAACACTTTGTGTGTATACGCAAAGTATACCAACCAACATTCAATCAAAAAAAGATAAAATCACTCGTTATAATAGAAAAATGAATCATGTTGTCGGTAATTATATAAATATAAAAAAAAAAAACTTACATGGAACAGATGGATGTCTCCTGTAGAGTCCATAAGCCCCTTTTTGAGTGCGTAGAAGAGAATTCATTTTGCTTTGTTGTTTTTTTTTCTTTCAATGGAAAATAACCACAATTTGATTATGTTCACATTTAATTTTCAGTTTACTTTTAATTGATGCTTTTACAATACTGTTGAAATTTATACACTTCTTTCTTTTACACATTCAATTTTCATTTGATAAATAAAAACTTAATTGGAAAAAACTAATTTTTTGTTAATATTAATCGAACCATGCGAAATCTCAGCCAAAAAAATTGTGTGTATGTATATGAACATGTAAAAAAAATATGTCAATTTTATGACGCCTTTGACATTTCATTTCAATAAAAATGTCAAAAAATGTAAAGGATATTTTTTTTAAGGTCACGTGATTTATTTGGGATCAAATCTACCAGTGTCCGCCACCAAAAAAGAAAAGGTTTTCGCTCTATTCTTAATGCGTCTACACAACACTACACAAACATGGCGCTAGTTTGTATGTAATACAATCAGAAAATTAAGTGTTGCACTATCAAACGTATCGTTGCGCCATTTTCGATGAGAAAAATTATCAATTTAACAGTCAACATTCAAAAAGACCATCTCTTCATCTCTAAATAATCTTATCGAATGTAAGCTTCTAAATTATATAGTGAGGAAGATCGATAAATTATATAAATTCTAATATCGAAGGTGTTTGCACAATATGTCGGTCCAGAAACCGGATCATAATAGCGAGATGGTGGCCTTTTGTAAATAGTCTATATTCTCTCCCTTATGGAACTTCCTTTTAATGATGATGATTCCGAAAAAGGAAACATCAAGTAAATATTTGTATTTTGTTTTATTAAATAAGTAATTAACAATATGTTCAATAGGTATAATAAGTAATAATTGTTTAATTTGTATTTTTGTTTTCTTGTAATTTTAATTTTTTTTAATTTTTTAATTTATTCTTTTTTTCTTCAATAAGCAACGATAATCTTATAAATTTTTTAAAAATAACAATGCTATGCCCTACATTAATATGCAACAAATTTCAGGTGGCTTAAAACAATTCAAATTTTTAGAATTAATCTTATCATTAATACTATTCGTATGATGAAGCTGTGTTGTAATATTATCATTGTTAATATTATTTTTATTACTATTATTATTATTATTAATATTAATATTATTATTATTATTGTTATTGTTATTTGTAGGATTAATTTTTATATTTTTTTCATATTTAAAATTATCGTAAGAAAGAATATTATTGCTTAGGAATACATTATCATCTGATAATAAATTAGCATAATTGATACTGCTGCCATAAACGCTTTCATACATCTCTAAATCCACATTATCGCTAGACGATTTAAGTACATTTTTCTCATCGACAGCCGATTCTAATTCTGGATCAATTTCCCAACATTCCAAAATATCCGGTTCATCAAATGCAACCATCAAATTGTTGCTTTCCGAATTTTCTTTAGCAATCCACCTGCATGTATTGTCATTGTTTCGTTGTTTATTAAGAAATGACACATGCAAGGGATTGCCTATCAAGTTTTTTGACAATCTATTTGTAGTTTTTCTCAAATCATGCTCAACATCTGAATCTGTATCGTCATTGGTTAGCGAATCCGATATGTGAAATGAATTTTTAAGTGATTCCTCAATTTGACCGGATAGCATTGGATCATCTGGTAATCGTAATAGTGGTTCGGGACTTTTTTCTTTTTGTTTTATTTCCAGCCATCGGGAGACGGCTTCGGTAATTGGAAAATTTTGAATGACCGTTAATTTTTCAGCTGCCACTATAGGTGACGGTTCATCATAGTCGAAAAAATATTTTCCATCATCAATGTTATCTTGATATTCTAAAATGCCCGAATCTTCACTGTGTCTAGGCGATTGAGTTCGTTTTGTTTGATTAAAAATATTAAAATTTTCTGTATTTGGTAAATTTGCAATAATCTTCGATTCATTTGTATTTGGATTTGTTGTAAAATTACTTTGTTCGGTTTCGTAAAGCTCATCGGAAGGTTTTAACAGGTTTTTTAGAAAAATATCATCACCGGTTATATCATCAAAGGTGGTATCGGTTTCAATAAATGTTTGTTCGATATTATTACGAAATGAATCATTTTCATCGAGTGCATTGATCTCATCGTATTCTTTATTATTATCATTATCAACTTGAAGATCCTCAATGGCCTCAATTACATCCGTTTCTTTTGTTAGCTCTATTTGTTCGGTGACCTGATCGATTATTGTATTATCATTAGCATCCGAAGATAATTCCGATGTGGTATCATCATCGCTATGCTCTGCTTCACCATTTATTAATGCTTCAATATTATCAGAGTGAATTGGTGGCATTGTTTTCTCATCGGTCACAATAATTTCTTCGGTGATTTTGCCAATACTTTCGTGATGAGGAAGATCATCAATTTCAGTTACTACTCCATTTTCGTCATTTAATTCATGTTCTACTTGTAATTTATTATTAATATTAAAAATATTGTTTTCATTTTCTTCAAAAATATCGTCATTATCATCAATTTGTTTATCAGCTAAAATGGCAGTAGTTGTACAATCATTTGTTTCATTAAATTCGTTATGTTTGTGTTGTGAATTATTTTCGATATTATTAGATTTGTCAATTGGAAGTATTTCTGCAGTAATTTCAAAGTGATCTTCATCTTCATCACCATTAAATTTGTCGTTAATATAATTGACATCATTTGGAGTATTAGATTCGATTAAATGTTCTTCAATGATTCCGGATTCCTCAAAAATGTATGTTTCAACATCACTAACGTCATCAATGCCGGTTATTCCATCAAATTCCGATAGTTCATTTTCAAAACCAGCTTCATTTCTTTGTTCATTATTCATTTGTTTTACGTTAATTGATAAATTTAGATTGGCATCAATGTCATTGTCATTTTTAAATTCGTTATTCGCTTCAATTTCAATCTTATTTTCAAATATTTTATCCACCGCAGTCGCCGCCGATGATGATGCTGCTTCATCACAACAAATAGTTTGTTCAACATTTTCTTCAGTATTTTCTTCTACATCACTAGTAACACAACTTGATATCACTTCCTTTTCATTATCTTTATATTCCATAACGGTTTGGTTAAATTTTTTCTCCTCTTTTAAACTCTTCATCACTCTCATTACCATTTCTTCTTCTTCCTTTAATAAAGCACTTTCTTTAGTCTTACCAAAATCGAATTTATTTCTTAACGTTAAACTACTATTTAAAGCAAACCCTGTACTTCCATTAACCATATCGGAATTGGAAAATATTCCGCTTGTAATTGCGTTCACAAATATCGATGGATTTGTTTCAAAATTGAAATCGGATATGTCAACGTCATCGATGAGATCATCGATAAAATCATTTTTAGTCTTATGATTAATAGTAGCATTTATTGTAGTGTTCATCACTACTGGGGGGTCAGGATCAGTCTTAATTGGTGTTGAACATTCTTTTGTCTCAATCGAATCAAATCCATCGTTATTCATTTCTTTTGCATTTTTCTTTTGTGTTTTCTTCGATTTGGTTTTCTTTGTTTTTTCTGATTTCGTTTTGTTCGATTTAGGCTTTGCTATTTTATTATCTGATTGTTGATGTTCACCACGTTCACCCGACGTATCATCCCTGGACTCATCGGCTGGTTTTTTATTTTCCATTTTTATTTTAACATCAATATTTTCAGTCTTTTCAATTTTGTTATCGGAAAAGGTTGAAGTAGGTGCAGCAGTAGCAGCAACAGCAACAGCAGCAGCAACAACAACAGCGTCCGTTAACGAAATCTTTGTCATTATTTTTTGGCTAACTTCGGCCATTTTTGGTGGTTTTGTAAATAATTTTTCTTTTGAAATAACTTTTGGCTCAACTTCACCTCGATCACAACAATAATCTTCATCTTCATATTTAATTTGATGTTTTTTCTTACTTTTTGGTTTAACCGTTTGCCATACATCATCGATTTTCGGTGCCTTTTCTTCCTTTTCCTCTTTTTCGATATTCTTAATTATATTCAAAATCTCTTGTTGATCGTCAATTTTAAGTTGGGGTGTAAAGTTTTCGCTATCGACTAATTTTCCTTTTTCCGGACTAGTCGACGGTATGGGACCTAGCATTTGTGCATATGTCGGTAAATTAGTTTTTACGGGAGCACCAGCTACATTATTGATGGCAATATTAGCAGGTGGTTCAATTTTTTTCTCAATCTCTTTCTTTTGAATCGATTTCGGATGATTAACTTTAACAATGGCCGATAATGGTGTCGATTTACCATCAATCGATCGAATCGAACCATTAAATTTTGTTCCGTTAACTTTTGTCATTTTAGTTAATTTAATTTTATTACTTTTTTTAAGATTTTCGAAATTACTTCCATTATGCTTTGGATGTGCTGTCACAATCTTATTGCCTAAATCAGCCTTAACAATTAATTTATTATTTAAAAGTTGCTTTTTCTCATCATTATTCATATTATTATCACTCTTACTGACATTATTATTGATATAATTTCGTTTATAATTGTTTTCAACATATTTTTTATTATTATCATCGATTTGATTGTGTCCTATTTTAGTATCTGTACTATTGCCGGCAATTTTCGTAATCTCTATTGGTGGGTTTTGTATTGTTTGTGCTGTTTTTTCGTCGATTATTCTTTGTGTAATTTCCAATGTATCCTCTATTCCTACTGCAACTGGTGATGATTCGTTTAATTTATGTTCATAGTTCCGTGGATGGAATTCCTTTACGTTAACATTCAATTGAGTCATTTGCTGTGTGCGTCGTGGCACGAATTCGGATACATTTGTATTAAGCGTTGTATTGGTTATCAAATCCTGTAATAATAATAAAAAAAACAATTATATTTTTGACCTAGGGTTAAACCGAATTCTTTGTATTTTTAATCTTCTGTCTGTACGCAGGGGTTAATTTGACCCCAGAACTCTTAAAATGGAAAAAAAACAAGATTAAATAATGGAAAAACTTTGTGATACTAGAAATGCCCTCCCAAATATCTAACTTTATCTGTTCATAAAGTCTATATTTTATTTTAATTTACTAATTTTTATTTAATTATAAAAATACGAACTTTTCATTAATTACCATAAATTATCCTAGAGATTCTAGAAACAAAAATATAGGCCACCCTAATATGCCATATAAAATGTATGAAATTAATAGTGACTGATAGCAGAACCACATGTGAAACTGCGCAGCACTACGTGAACAGCAACGTTGAACTATCAAAATTGATTTCACGGCATTGTATAAAGAAGAAAACAAAATGGCGACGCTTCACTTTGAATGGTACTGCACAGTTTCAGGTGTTTATTTCAGCGCTAGCCAACCTAAATACAATTAGACGAAGCATTTCGAACTTTTTTTTTAATAACTTTCTAAATGAAAGGACACACCACCCACCCTTCCCCCTAGAATTAATGTTAGAAACTCACATTTTTCTGATTTGAAATGCATTCAACATTTTGTTTAATTGATTGAATTTGAACACGTTCATCGCTTGTAGACTCTTCTTCATCTTCAGAATAATCCGTTGTTGTTGCCTGAATATATTTAGAAATCTATCTAAATTATTTTAATTCATTTTAATGCTAGGAAAATACTAACGCTCACGCCCGTTGAACTGCTATGCTTGTAAATATTTCTCTTTCTCTTCTTGAAACGATTAAATTTATTTTGTGGAACACCATAACTATCTTGATAATCGTTATAGTCCATTTCTGTTTAAAAAAGAATAATTAAGAATTTAATTATTAAGAAGGTAATTATTTACCATTAGCAGGTAAAAATGGTGGCGGTCCATACATGAATGGATAATAGTATTGTGGAGTGTATTGCTGCATATTAGCCATGTTATGGTCACATGCCGGAATTTCTGAGCAGTTCTATAGAAAAATTAAAATTAACAATTAATCTTTGGTTTTTTTTACTATACAGTAAAGAAAAAAACGTTGTACTTCTTCTCCTTTGGAATTATCAGTACTCTGTGAATCGGATGGGACATCTCCATTGTCTGATATTTCAATAGCCGGTGTACTACTTGCACTAGTACTTGGTTCATCGTGAGAGCTTGGCGTTGTTGGAGAATTCTTTAATTTTTTTTAAAAATAAAAAATGAAATCAAAATTTTAATTGCCGCCAAAACAAAAACAAAAAAAATCTCAAACCTGAGAGTCAACCGAGTTCCGTTTTTGCTGTAATGGATGTTCTGGATAAGGCTGTGTGCATTCATGATTGTAATACTCTGTTGGATTAATACTATAAGGCGGACCTTCATAAGGCATCATTATTATTTGTCCTCCATAGGGGTCAAATCCATTTGACACAAAGGCTATATGAGAAAAAAAAATAGTTTTAATGGTTGGATCCAATCAAATAACAAAATCTACTTACGGTTAACATAAAACATTCCATTGTGATCATAGAAGCCGGGATAAAGATATTGCTGTTCAGGATCATAGAGTTCTGGCATTGAATTGCAATGTTGTGGGCTAACCGATTGAGTTCCTGATGAAATTGATTCTTCGGTAGATACAACACTCATGGCACCGGAAGACGATGTTTTTGTATCGCTTGGGGTTAATATTTTCTTAGGTCGAGATAAGTAACCTTTTTTAAATAGTACATCTTGGCGAGGTGTTGTAATTCGAGTATATTCATCTAAAAAAAAAAAGTTTTTGTTCTACATTTGTTTAGTTTGAAAATATTGCGCTTCCACCATATTTCTATGAAATATTTCTATTGCGCCGAAAACTCAGTAACTCAAAAACGCATTGAGATAAATTACCGAAATTGAATTTGAGGCTTAGAATGTATCTCAAATCAATTAAAACCGTTAAGATTATTAATTCTAAGATCAAATTTATGCAAAAAAAATTGTTGTTCAAATTTTCCCAATTTTTCCTTACATATAGATTTTCGATGAAAGTTTCTTCAAAAAATCATATCTCCTAAACTACTGGACCATTGCTCGAAGAACATTTCCCTTTTTGTTCGGGATTTAAGCCGTTTTCAGGCGTTCTAAAGTAAATGTTTGGGAATACTGGGAAATTCTATACAAATCACTTCAAAATCAAATCGATGAGGTATACACATTTGTAGGTCTTAATTCATGTATAGTAAGTTCTATATTATGTAGTTAGCCGTCGATATGGATTTTGTGTCCAGCAATTCCAAGACAGAATTAAATTCATATACTATAAGGCACATTTCAATATTCGAGTGCCCATAATATAGAGACCTTCCCTTCAACAGATCGACCAAATTGCTGATATGGAAATTCCACGAGTACTCAACTACTTATATTGAGCATTTATGAAAAATATCTAAAAGAAAAACAAACAAACAAAAAAATACTCACCTTCATTGAATAAAGGCTTAGAGGTACCATTTTCTTTATCACAAGTATCTGATGATCTGTATGATCTTATACTGGGACTAGGTTTGCCACTTCCATAATATTTTGAAGAAGCATTTTGATAGGACGTTCGTCGTTTATACGAATAGAATGATGACGTATGGTGTTGAGATGAAGAGATCTTATCACTATGTTTAGTATAATTATTATTATCATTACGTGTTGTTGATGTATTGTATGGTGGAGATTTTGTGGATGTATTCGATGGGGTTGTACTTGATGTGAACGTTAATTTGTCTTCTCGCCCTGCAAATAAATAAAAAAAAAATTTATATTATCACAATAATAAATTAGTTATGTAAAATTGGGTTACTTAAGGAAAATGATTTTTTTTGTTACTCGTAAGAATTGCTGGAATGCACATAACAACAAATACAACATAGAGGGTGATTTTTACCTGACGAAAAAAATGATATTTTCTACTTAGTATGTAAATTCTTAGGAGAGTCCAATTAGACTTAAACCTTTCATATATGACTTTTCATATTGAGGAAAAACCAAATTTGTTTGTTATGAACGAGGACCAAGATATTTTTTAAAAATATTTAAAAGGAAGGAAATCGAGAAAATTTTTGATTTAATTTAATTTTCCAATTTAAGAATTATTCATAATGATTACCTTTAAAATAGAGAATTTTATTAGTTTTTTCAGTATACTGTCACTACCGGTCACTGACGCAATTTAAATGTCGTTTTTTGGTCTAAATAACAGCACAGCCACACATTGAATGTGTTAGTTATTACAAATAATATGTGTGTGTCTGTGTACGTATCTACGATACTATTAAGTGAATTATTCAAGTAGTACTGTTATGTACTAATATAATATAATTTAGTAGTAAAAAACGACTCTATGCATGAGTCTATGTTGAAAAATTATCCAGACCCGACTCCAATTTTTTTGTGGCAACTTGTTAGCAACAAAGTTATCGACACTAGTACCAGACCACATCTACTATCCTACAAATACGTTGATGCTCATAATTAAAAAAAAATTATAAAAATCTGTCTAGAATCCATGCTACACTACATTGCATACAAAAATCTTGAGTTCTGCAATTATTAAATTAAATATATATCAAGAATAGTGTAGTTGTGTATGTGTAGTCATACCGTGAATATCATCAACATTTCATTTCATTGTGATGCACTTCTCTATCTATCTCTTTAGGCCCCTGGGGTCAATAAGGGTATGAGAGAAATAAGTTGAAACACATTTGAATTGATTTTTGTTATGTTTATATATTCTTAACTAGGTTATTATGATATTTATTGTTAGTAATGTCTGTCAGCAGTCAGCATAATCATTGGACCATTAAGTGAACTTACGGATAACGGTTGCACATATGTATGTACATACATATGTAATGTATTGCATTTATATTTCAAAACTTGAATACAATGGATTTCTTTAAAACAAAACAAAAAAAAACAAAAAAAGAGATACTAAATTATAATACAGCATTGTATTGGTCAATTATAGAAGAAAATAATGAAAAATAATAAATTTATTTATTTTTAATGTTGTGTTTAAGGTGTGCGTGTGCCACTTCAACAGAGAGAGGAAACGACAAAATTAAGTTTTTATATTTTAAATTAGAAACTTGTTGTCCATTTCGTATACCTATTTCATAAAAAAAAGTCAATATTGTTCGTAAGTAATTTGAATATGCTCATAAAATTATTTACCATAATTAATTTATTGTCATTGCATGTTACTTATTAAATGAAAGGAGTAATTGTTTTTGCTTCCACAATATTAACACTGTTTTCACATTTAAATTTCAAAAAATGTCAAATTCAAATGTTGGTGTTTTCTTTACGTATGGTTTTTTTTTTTTTTTAAAATGAGGTGCTTGGTATTGTAAAAGACCATAATCGCCCACCATTTTGATCCACTCCCATACAAACTTTTTTTTGGGAAACACTTGATTTTTGTCGTTTAGCTTTTTCGTTTTTTCGCCCACTAAATATAACAAAATTTCAAAAAAATGATAAAAAACTTTTAGTTTTTTTTTTAAATTTTTGTGTTTTAAATTAGCGTAACTCCATAAATTGTTGAAAAATTACGATAAATTTAATCTTACTTCAAGAAATGTTTTTTTATATAATCTTTTTGATGTTTCCAATTTTTTGTTTTCTAAGAAAATATGAACAAAATCATCAATGTAACAATAATCTGATTATTATGCATGCTTATTTTTCCTCGAAATAATGTTCAATTCTTAGAAAAATAGTCATGTCGATAGTCAAGTTTAGATTGATGATTTTCTCGATAATTTATAAGAAAATCGAAAAAAAAAATTAAAAAACAAAAAAAGATTAAAGAAAAATAAATTTCCTTAAAGTAAGATTATCGTTGTATAAAATTAGTTAGAATTTAAAAAAAGTTCGCTTTTTAACCTTTAAATGTGCTACCTACTTTTTATTTGATGGTCGATCTATTCATCCTGTACATAGAACTTAATAAATACCACGTGATTGGCATCCATATTAGGGTGGATTATTTTTGTATGGAGATTTTTGGATTTGAGATTTGCCAAAGCCCTGGGGGCAGAAAACTTGTGTTATTGCCAAACAATCTTAAGTTTAAAATTTTGTGCAAAAAAAGTGATATTTGATGGTCCCGCGACTCGTTTAAAGGTCAAAATTTGGTAGTTTTTTCAGTTTTTGACCTATAACTCTTCAACGAATAATTTTAAACTTAAGATTTTTAGGCAATAAAACAAGTTTTCCGCCCCCAGGGCTTTGGCAAATCTCAGTTTTTAAAAAGCGATCCACCCTAATCCATATATACATACTTTAAATAGGACTTTTTAAACCAAACGTATTAAGAAGGATTTTAAATTATTAATTAGATAAAGCACAAAACCTCTAATGGCTGGTGAACTTTCTTTTTTCTGTATAATCTTTACACATTATGCAGAGCTACATTTGCATAGGCCATAGGGACTATATATGTACATATATAAGCTATGTACATATGTAACTAAATTCGTCAGCCTGTTTATAAACTGTAGTAAAAAAAATACATTCTATATTCTGCCAATGTGTAATTTAATATATGATACACTAAGCATCAAGAGTATTCGTACAAATTAACATTATTTCTTATGGCCATTTTAATGAATTACTTTTGATGCCCAGTGTAGTTATGTTCTTTCGCTGGTGCAAATAGTCTTTTGTTAGTCATGTTCTTGGCACTATCTATTTACATATTGAAATGTTCTTTTAATTTGTTATTTGAGATTTTTTGTTTTTTTTTTTGGTTTTTTTTTCATGCATTAGTGAAAATACAGATAATTTAGAAATTTCGATTTATTTATGGAACAGACGTTGTATACGTATTAGTGATAAAAATGTGTACAGAGTAATGTCCGGATAGTTGTATCGAATGCATATGCGCTGGTGCAAGTTTGCAACCCTCCCCTCTTGAGCGTGGATAATACATTTTTCATTTTTATACCCGTATGATGTTAATCAAAGGGTATTACAATGTTGGTACGGTGTTTGTATTGCCCCTAAATATTCTAACAACATTGTCTTTCTCGTAAAATATTCTCGCATTTTATTTTAAATCAAATTAATTTTATAGGTGAGAAATATATTGATGGTTCCATAGTAAACTATTATAACTCAAAAAACACCCAGTTACTACGCTACTTACGTAAATTCAGTTATGTAAAATATAAATTAAAAATACGCGCGCAATTAGCCAATTATTCTTTTTTTCCAATTTTGTTTAGATTTGTAAATTGTAGATTTGTTTGTTAGAGGTCCTTTTTAGATCTATTGTGCCCCCCTTTCTTACTTCTATCTTCATGGAGCCTCTCCACTATTTAGAGTACCTCCTCAAGTCCGGTTTCCTTTAGGAATTTTAGGATTTTCAGTGGATTAAAGAACGGAGTAGTTCCCCAGATAGTCTTTCCTTTTGTGGATGAGTGCTCTGCATTCTGTAAGGAGGTGTATTGGGGTTTCATCAGTTTCTTCACAGAACCTGCACGCCCCGTTTTCTTTTAGACCCAGTCATTAGTTACGTAGTAACACTGAACCAATTTACAAATTCGACTTATGCAAGTAAAATTCAAGTTACGTAAAGGTCCACGGAACGGCATTATTTACGTAACTCGGGGTGTTACTACATATATTTTAAAGTAGTTACTTATGTTTATGTATTATAATCTTAAACTTTCCATTGCTCCCTGTAATCATTTATAAAGTGGCTATCTCATTTTATAAACAAACAAAAAATAGTTAATTCTTATCTTGTTTTTCGTTAGGTATTTACTATAATTTTGACAAAAGACAAATTCTATATCTTAGTGTAAACAATGTACATTCTATTTATTCTAAAAATATGAAATGAAATTATGCTTAATACTTATTAATAGACAAAAATAGTTTATTAATAATAAATCAATCTCTATAATAAACGTTCGGAAATTGTTATGGCGTTAATTGTTTTTTAATTAATTATTTACGAAAATATAAACAATCTGACAATTATCTAAAATAATGCACGAATTGTATTTAGTATTTATACTATAAGATAATTAGATTTTCAGTTCAAGAACAATGTTGTTTTTTTTTGTTCTTGAAATAACTAGCGACCTCTATTTTGAAAATTATTAGTTTTATTTTTAAACAACAACAACAACAATTACAAAATAAAACCAAAAATCCTTTATTTAATATTTATAGATTGGCAACCCTACAAGGGAATGCTGAGCGATTATTAAATTACAAAATGGTTTCATAATTTTTGGAAAATATGTTATTCCGGAATTTGACCTATGGAATATTTCGATTGTAACAACATAAATATATTCTGTACGTTACAAGCTCTATAGAAATTAATTCCATTAATTAATAAACGAATTTTATCATTTCCATTGCTAAGTTTAAGCTAACAAATTTAATTCCAATGGAAATTTCGCGAGAATGTTCGAAGTCCTTAGACTTAGACTATACTGGCATTATTCCAAATAAATGTATTGATGTGCAAAAATTCACATTTAACGCACTCTCGAACAACTGAGGCAGTTTTTGTTTCAGGTTCAATAATACACAACGAGTCATCACATAAATCTAAGTTTACTCACGTAAGCCAAAAATTTTATGTAATATAAATTGCGAAGATAAACTATCTTAATGGTTTTTTTTACTTTTATACGTCTACCCATTAGAATTCATTCACATTTATTGTAACTGCATCTTAACATTTTCTCAATTTTTGATGAAATGTAAGGAATGATGAATGAAGAAAATTAATGCTCAGTTGTGGTTAAAATATTTACAAAGATAATTTGTGCAAATATAAATATAGAAAATAGCAAAATCACGATTGCTTTACAATTTAGCAAATAAGTTAAGTAGAAATTTTAGATAAGAAAATAAATTGTAATGATAACTGGAAAAAAAATACAAAAATGTTCTTCCGATTTAAAAAAAAAAAAAAAAAAAAACTAAAACTAAGTAAAGGTTCGCTCCAAATATAATTTTTTATCATTCAGTTAATGTTTTTTATCACTGACCATTGACCCTTAAAAGAGTTTAATCTACAAATAGTGATTGGAAAAATTAATTGGAAAGAATCGGTGTGAGTTTTGCCGTAATATTGTCCATTACAATAATGCCAAATGTGAATAGTATTTAGGTGTCAATGATTCTATGGGCGCTTATACCTCACATATGTCATGGTTTCGCATGTCTATTAAGTCAAAATCGGTTTATTTATAGGCAACAGAGAGAGAGAGAGAGGTGAAGAATTGTAAAACGAAGATATGGCCAAGAAATTTTGGGAATTGCCGCTATTTTTAGCCAAATTTTTTTCTATTTGAGTACGAATTTGTTTGAACTAAGTTTTATCGATGTACATGTGATTTTGTGAACAATTACATGCAATTTCTATGCCTCGTGTAAAACAGAACTAGAATCGATTTGAGTATAAAAAAATTAATTTAACGAGAGTCTCTTTTATTGAATGGTAAAATATTGTTTACATTACAACACAAAAATGTCCAAATTTTAAACACAGGGCGGAACAAAAACGCTTTCAACTAACTGCTTTCAAATATAATTATTGTATATTATAGAAAAGTACTTAAGTCACCCTGTCATACAGAATTTAAAACCAAATTTCTCAATTCTACGTCGCTTCATGTGTCACTGTTGGCTAATATGGCAAATGACAAGAAAAAAAGTGAAAATATTAAATTGTAGAAGAATAGAAAAAAAAAAGATTTCATATTTACCAAAAACAGTTAAGATTAGTCATTATTACTATCACAATATTTTTTAGAAATTAAAAAAAAAAGTAAAAATTCGTCTCTGAAGACATTTGCGTTTACATATCTTTTTAAATAAATTGTCAACATAATGATAAATATAAAATATTAAATAAGTTCTTTAAGTGAAGTTATATAAACTAAGCGGTTTATTATTAAATTCTTACAATGAAAACGAAAAGCTATTTTTGTCAACCCAACAAATAATCCCAAACATCAAAACGGTATTTTTAAATTAAAATCATTTCGATCTATTTTTACATCAAAAAGTGACTTCTTTTTATAAAAAAAAAATGAAGAAAAATATACGGAGCTATCACTATATAGAGTGTAATGTAATGACTACATACACTTTTAGAAAAAATTCGAAACTTAAATGAAATGTTCTTAAAATATTTGAAAAACCAAAAAAAGGATCTTATTCAAAAATATATATTCTCTACAAAAATATTCCCCATTAAAGATTGATTTTAAAGATCTTTTAGTATAATAGTTTTAAATTAGTTACTTTGACTTCCAAATTTTTTAAAGTGTACAATAATGATACATACGGTAAATGATCTATATAAAAGTCAATTCGTGAAATCCAAAAACTAAAAATACCACGATACATGTAAGTATAATTGGATAGTCTATCCGATATAGTCAGATTAGGGTGTTCTAATTTTGTTGAAATGTGATGAAGAATAGATTTGTTCGAAATTATTCAAAAAAAATGAATCTTTCAATAAATCACAATACTTAAATCTTAAAGGAAAGGAAAGGTACATTTTAGGATTTGTACACGTTTTCTACTATATACTATCATGGTTACACTATTCTCTTCACAATCCTGGAATTTCTTCTATTTTTTGCAATAATTCCTGTGTAAAATTTTACATATTGGCTTTGCAATGATCAAATATGTCAACCAGCGCATAATGGTGTGATGTGCGGATTTGTGTGTTCAGTACTTTAGGTCAATTTGTTTTCGTAATTGAATAGTATTTGATCATCAATCTAATTTACTATATAAGTATTTCTTCAATTCAAATTTAAACCATTCTTGACCTTTCTATTGTTTCAAAAGATCCCCAAAGGCATAAAACACAATCAAATGAAAATCCATACAATAAAATATTTTGGTATGTCCGAACTTGGGTTTAGAAATATTTTGCAGACATTTTTCAAATGTTTTACCATACATTCAATACAATTTAACCCCTTTATGAATTTATATTTTACAATCGATAATGAGTTTTATATGATATGGCCGAAATATATAATCACAAACTTTGGTTTCGCCACAACAGGGAAACTATTCGCGAAATTTAGCTAAAGTCTTTGCGTAGAAAATTATTTTTAACTTAAATTTCAATCATTGGCTGAGAAAAGGGGACCGAAAGAAGAGATGTTTTGATTTTGTTCATTTTCAATACCATGAGCCATGACCATAATTAAAGCCTGGGGGGGGGTACTATGCAAATTGAGGAACGGCTGTATTTTAAAATATTTAAATCTTATGACATCTTCATATACAAACATTACATAGAAGATGACAAATGAGTAATAAGTCATTTATCGTCGCCTATACCCTATACTCTATTAATTGTGAAGCGTAAATAATCATCTTGTATAAATGCAATAATATCTACAGTGGCGAACATAAGTCTACGTACACCCAAAATATTGGCCATTTCTTAAAAAATTGATAAATTGATCTGATATATACACACATATGCAGTTGCGAACATAAATCCACATACACCTAAAATATTGGCCTTTTTTAACAAAGTGTACGGACATTTATGTTCGCAACTGCATATATATA